>JAHBCN010006385.1:136860-152001 GCA_019359885.1 Listronotus oregonensis | reverse complement strand
TTTTGCAATTAAATTGTTAAAATTCCTAATTTAACAAACCCTGTAGTCTAATTGTTCCCGAGTTACCAATACATGTAGGCCCAATTTGGGACACACTGTATATTATAGAATACATAAGAAATAATCTTAACACTTTATTCTTCACCATATATATAATAAGATCAATCCATGAGGTACCTACCAAAACCCCCCCCCTGAGAACGGATTTTTTTTAAAAGGGGGTTTTTTTTTTAAAAAAAATTGTGTATTATAAAAATTTAACCCCCCCGTTTACAATTGTTAATATTTATTATTATGTCATCAAAAAAGATGTTTACTGCATGGTTTTCAATCATCATCATTATTAAAATTGTTTATTAAGAAAACCGCCCATCAGTCGGTAATTATCATACACCCATATCGGTAAATGGTAATGAAAAAATTGTAAATTATAAAATAAATAATGACTTTATTTCACGGACGATTTGGTATAATCTAAATTATTTTTTTAAAAAAAAAAAGTTTAAAAACTAATATTTTAATTTAAAATACAAAAAATACATAAAATGCAATACCTCTCAGAAGTATTGTAATTTCGAGCATACTTTTATTCCATCTTAGTCTCTCGATACCCAAAGAGTAATTAAAATTTTAACCTGAAGCCAAAGTTTACAGAATCAAAATATAAGTTGCATCACTTGGGAAAATCAACAATTTATCTTTACCCCTGTTTGTGTTTTTAGATAGTGCCTCGGAGGCCCCCTTCTTTTGGGAAAAAAGGCTAACGACAATGGAGACGAAGTGTTTCACGTATTTTGTGTTCGAACTCTGTTTTTTATTTATTTATTTTTTACCTTGGGACAGTCCACTAAGGCTTAAACCCTAAGTACTAAGGTACTATGAGTGTCTTAAGTAAAGTGAGAGGTAGCTTTTTAACACGGGACTTAAGATTTGGAGGTTTGGAGGAAAAGGCAAGATCTTAAGGCATAAGATACACAGTCTAAAAATGAAGAAAGGAACAAAGTGAAAAGTTTGGGCCTTTACCAGTGGCGACTTTGGGATTTTCAAAATGTTTTATCTAAAAATTAAGACATGGCACCTATACTAGATAAAGATACCAGATGCTATTGGCCTTAAGGGGAACACTGGTAAAGAAAATTTTTATTTTGGAATTTGCGAAAAAAGTTTCAAAAGCGAATATTTATATTTTTTTCGTGAATTTCGCAAAATTATCCACTTTTTTCTAAAAACCATAACCAGTTAAATTTTTTTACTCAACAATTTTCTTATGCAAATATTTTAATTTCAAAAAAATGCAGATATTCTTGCGAAATTTGGGATTTGCTGGAATAATTTACAAAAAAAATACGAATAGATTTGCTTTCAAAACTTTAAATTTTCTCTGGGAGCTTCGCAAAAAAAAAACTTTTCTTTGATAATTCCAAACCGAAAATGTCCTCCTTGAGGCTGTTAGCATTTGGTATATATTATTTGGTTTGGATCCCATGTCTCTTTCTATCTCTAGAGTCGCCACTGGGCTCTACCCTTTGGATTAGTTATTGTAGATGCTATCCAATAATCCAATCCTTATCCGATCCTATCCTATATGGGCGTCTCATATTCAACAGCTGTGACCCCGTTATGGTAAAAAGGGGGGCCCCGGGGCCCGATTCTGAAAAAAAAAATTTTTTTGTTTTTCCCCCCTTTCTCTTTTCTCTTTTGAAACAGTAAAAAACCCCCATGAGTTACCTTTAAGGGCAACAAGGATGGGTGATCCTTATTTTCATTTTTTTATCCTCTTTTTTTTTGGGGGAAAACTTTCCCCCTATCAAAAAAGCTTTTTTTTTTTGTCGCAATGACATTTTACTTTTCGAAATTTAAAAATTTTTAAAAATACGGGGTTTTTCATTAAGAATTTTTTTAAAATTTTATTTTTGAAATTCCGAAATTTTGAGGGGGAAATTTCCCCCCGAGGGTCAAAAAACCCCCTTAAAACCCCCAAAAAAAATATTACATCAGAATAACAAAAATATGTATCATACGGGGGGAACTAAAAAATTTTTCCCCAAAAAAAAAAAAAAATTTAATAGGAGGCCATGATTTGGTACTGAATTCGGTAATTGTCTAAAAAAAATTTCCCCCCACTCCGTTTTTTTGGCCCAAAATTTTGGGGGACGGGGGTTTTTTTTGGGGGGCTACGGGCTGATCACGAATCTCAAAACATTTTTTTTCGGCAACGTTTTCTTTTTAGATATTCATTATCAAACTTACCTCATTTACACTATTCCTCCTTCTTTTTGCACAACATTTTTGATGTTTTCAAAAGGGCAAATAATATTTTATAAACACCTTTAAAAAACCTTTTTTTTTTAAAGGGCCGGTCAAAAAAAAGCCCGTCAATTTAAAGGGGAAAAAAAAGAAAAAAATACATAAAAAGGGTTTTTTAAAAAAAGGGTTTTTTTAAAATATTAGGTGCTAATTTTGTGAAAAAAAAACATAAATTGTGAAGGGGCCCAAAAAGAAAGGACGCCGGTTGTATCTCAGAAAATTTTTTTTGCACAGCGTTTGGGATAAAATATTTTTAGAAAAAATTTAAAGAAATAGCTAGAAATTATTTTCAAGTTTCGGGGAAAAAGGGCGAGTAACTGCAATTTTAAATTTTAAAAAAAGGGTGTTTGTAAATTTTCCCCTTTTTTAACCTAAAAAAAAAATACCTGATATTTAAAGTCAAGGATAATCAAACCCTTTTTTTTTAGAAAAGTTTTTGGGATATCCCTAAATATAAAGTGGTGGGGTATTCAAAGGTTTCCGTAAGACACCCCTTTTTTCTTCGAAACTTTTTTAAAAGGTTTTTTTCAAGCTTCCCTTTTTGGGGAAGAGCCCCTTTGGGGTATAAATGTTATAATATTTAAAGTTTTGTTAGTTTCAAATGTCGCCGCTAGAGGGTTTTTTTCCCCATTTTTTGACAGAAAGGGGTTTAAAGTTTAAAAATTAAATGCAAAAATTTTTTTTTTTTTTAAAAAAAAATAGCTTAAGAATGTTTTAAAAAGTTTTAAAAAAACTGATATCTTGTTCTGTACCAAAAATTTTTTAAAAAAAAAATTTATAGAACCCCTATAAACCCCAAAAAAAAATTTTTAAAAAATTTTAAAAATTTTGGGTTTTTACAAACCCCCTTTTTAAATTTTGGTTATATAATTTTTTCCAAATTTTTTACGAGTTATGATCAAAAATCAAAATTTTTGGGGGGGGATTTTTTCAAGGTATACCCCTAGAATTCGTTTTTTTTTGGGTTATAACTCGAAAAAATTTCATTTAGATAAAAAAAATTTTTTAAACCCCATTAAGAGGTTTTTTAAAAAAAACAATTTATGTTTCATAAAATTTTTTTTTAGCTTTTAAAATTTTTTTAAAATATTGACGTATAAAATTTTTTTTTGGCCTTTATATTAGATAAGGAACAGGATATCGAGATGCGTTTTTTTGCGAGTTTTTTAGGCATTATTTAGCTACTTTTTCATAAAAAAAAATTATAACAATGCATTTAATTTTTTTGAGAAAATTAACCATTTCGTAAAAAAAAATCAAAAAAAACCCTCTAGAGGCGACATGGGGAAACTAAAAACCCAAAAAAAATTTTAAGAACCCCTTCCCCCAAAAATAGCTTTTTTCAACTAGCCCAGGTTTGTGGAAATCAAAATTTCGATTTTTTATTTTTTTTGGGGAAAAAGGTACCTAAGCTTTTTTAAATTTTTTTGACCTACCCTATATATTTTTTACTTTTAATAAAACTAACTACTGTTAATATAATTTGGATCACGCCCAAATTTTATAAAATAAAATTTTCGCAAATTAAACGAAAAAAATTTTTTATGTTGCAATTATGGACCACACTGTATATATCCATGCTTTATTTTCTAATCCCATAGCCTTTTAAATTAATAAAATTAAGAACAACCACTATCGATCGAACAACGCCTCAGCTTCCAGACGTCATACTTCCTGCTTAAAAACCTATTGAAAGCGCAAGCTACCAGACACATTCATTATACAATCCCTCCACCCTCTAATCCACCCCTCTCTTCCACCCTACACAGAACCTATCTCTGTTTACCCCGCGGTGCATCTCAAATCCATTTATAAAGACCTCGGTCTTTCTCTGTCACACCCACACAAAGCTTTCCTGCTCAGTGCTTTCTCACGAGAGCTTTTCCTGCCTCCCCCATCGCTCGTCTCGCTTTATCACATCAGTGATAGCGAAAGCTCAAAACAGCTGTGGCTCAGCCTGCTTGATACATACCGTGTACGCGATCATACGGAGCTCCTGCATTTCGTTTGTCACTATCCTGCTCGTCGCGTGTAGTGGGCTTTGCTCTCGCCTGCGGTTGTTTATTTTGTTTGTTTTTGTTGTTGTTTTTATTTAGGTACCGGGGTACCGTAGACTTTTTTTTAAAGAGTGACGGAAAAATAAGGAGGTCGTTTCTTGATTTTCGAGACTTTTGACAGAAATATGAAGAATTTAATTTTAATGAATTTGTAAACGGAGGAAAAAGCCGGCTTTTGAAGTTTCCGTTCAGATAGAGGTTTTTAATTTTATTTTATTGAAGGTAAGACTGCATTATTTTAAGTGTTGAATTTTAAATATTAAAAAAATTCTTTATTTTGCAACCCAAATGAAAACGCCTTATTTTTATGGAAAAATAAATGATTTGCGAACTTACCCTTTTGGGGCAGTGTATGTCTTTTTCTATATTTTTCTTCTGACAAAAGCCTACTTGACAAAAATAATTTTAAATTAGCAATGACAGTTGTTGTCAACTTGAGTGTAGAAAAATGTATCCAAATATATATTTTAAGAAAGATCTTTAGAAATATTTTCGATAATATTTTCTGGATTTTAGGATCTGCATTTTTACTGGTAAGAAATACAGTTTTTTAATTTAATGAACTTAAAAAGGGTTGAGTGTGTTGTATATAACAATTTACTTTACAGTAATCTTAAAAATTACAAAAGGTTTGTTATGGTGTTAACTAAATAAGTATTAATTTAATTATTTTTAAGTTTTTTAATAGCGAATTATGACAGTTAGATTTAATATTTTTAGTATCCGTTTTCATATTTTGGTTTTAACAAACCGTATTTTATGTGCAGTCCTATTTTTTTAAGCCAAATGTTGTGTGATACAAAATTTTAAAACCTAAATAAGATTGTTTTTTATTTAAACAGTCAGTGGAAATGTATGTACTACACCGCATTTTAACATAAACAAAATATAATTTAATTTTTGTTTATATTGTTTACTTATTATACTAATAATATTATTAATATTAACGGTTATAGGTATCACATTCTTAAATAAACAAACCCTAACTTACATTTTCAAAAAGATTTACAACTTTTTTAAACATCAACCATGTGACTGTTGATATAGAGCCACACTTTTATTTTATTTCTGATAAAAATTTACAATTTAAAGCTTTATTACAAATCGAAATGTGAAATTTGATTTGTAAATTGATTAAATTGAATTCAAAATTGATCACACGGAATTTACAATTTCAAGTCGAAAAGTCAAAATTTACTTACTATGAGAGAAAATATTAATTGCAACTTGCATATGCATTTCTTGTAATTCCAAACATAGAATTGTTGTATTTTACTATTACAAGTTAGTATTTACAATTGCAAGTTAGAATGGACAACTTTTATTCGTCACAGTTTGAAATTACCAAATGGCATCAATTACACCGGCACATAAAAAACAAAGTTATTTGTACATTTGACCCGACCCACCTACGGACATGTATTTCAACCCGCTGAATCCGAATTTAAAGTCCATTTGGCCCGGTCACCCTCCAGATTTAAGTAGAGTGAAAAAAAAATGTGAAAAACTGCAGTCACAGCGATAGACTGCAGTTTTTTAATTTTTTTTGGGTTTTTTGGACTTTACTCAAATCTGGAGGGTGAAACGGACTTCAATTTCGAATCCGGTCAATGTACAAACAACTTTTTTTGTGTGCCGGTGTTATTGAAATTTGCATAATAGGATTTTAATTTAAAACTAAAAATTGTAAGTCGTATTTTACAGCTGCAAGTCAGAATTGACCATAACACTAAGATTTATTTATTAGTTGAGACTCTCAATCCACCAATACAATTCGAATTTTACATTTGCAAGAGTCAAGTCGTAGATATGTTCTAGAGTTTTGTGGCAGATTTATGTTTCAATAAGTTCTTGTTGGGTTATTCGCCCGGAAAGTTTCTAAAGAATGGGACCACTTCGGTCCTGGTCCCGGGGTATAGCAAATTGAGTGTGCTCAGTCCTATTGACCTCTATAAACTGGTAGATCGCCTGAAACCGAAAAAACAAACCCAAAAAAAAATTAAAAAACTTATCTGCGTTTCGGTTTGTCATAAATGACATATTAAATATGAGATGACAGATTCTGAACCTAAAAGTGAGAAGGGTGGTAAACGTCACAGCCCCTAATCCTCAGTAGGTCTGTTGTGCTACCTCCCAAAGGGAACTCCTCACTCAGTACGCCGCCCATACTACTGATTTAAAGTAGATGACAACGGAGCCGAGGGGAATCTCCTTAATGTCGGCCAAGGAAAGCCAATACTCGCCCAGAATGGATCTTCTCTTGGACAAGAGTGCAAGGCAGTCACAAAGAATGTGCTCCACCGTCTCGTCTTTCTGTTTACAACCTCTATACAGAGGTGTGTCATTAATACCCATTCTAAAGAGATGCTTTTGCAGTTGACAATGTCCAGTAAGAATGCCCGGGGTTAGACGAAGGTTCGCCCTAGGCATTGCAAAGTAATGGTTAGCTGTATCTCTGTCAGGATAGTTCAGTAACTGTTTTATCCCATCGTCTTGTAAACTGCTGATGAGAGTGTCTTTTGATTAGGTTCCTCATCGCAGTCCCTGTCAGATCTACGAAAGGTTCGGGTCTAAAAGGTTTGGTCCCGGCAGCCTTCCTGTCCAACGAATCAGCGATGCGGTTGCCTTTGGAGTGAGCGTGTCCTTTGGTCCAGCAGAGGGTGATCACATTCCTGCTGGAAGCGTCCACAAGGACACAATGACATTCTAGTACCAGAACCAAGGTGTAGCGTGGTCTCCTTAGGGCTAGTAGTGTTTGCAACCGTATGGATAGGTACAATTTTATCAGTGATGTTCCTACTGCTTATTTCTTTTGCAGCTATGGTTATGCCTGTAAGCTCAGTTTGGAGCACACTTCCAAATCACCCATAGCCTATTTGGTGTTTAAGTTAAGAGATCTTGAATAAATTCCACATTCCGTACCTTCTTTTGTTTTCTAACCGTCTGTCTAGATGTTGATCACACCTGCCACTTTTGTGTTCGAATCTCCTTTGATGTCAATTTTGTAGGTTTTGTTAAAAACAAAACAGGCCACTTTCGCCTGGAGTAGTGGAAGCGCACCTATCGCCTCCCTCTGCAAACGACGTCTCTGTGCGCCAACTTGTACGTTGGGCATTATACCAACAGTGCGGAGGCGCAACATAGCCGTCAAAACAACCTCCTTGATGAATATGTCAAAGGTATTTGTCATTTAGGATTACTTTCATGGCCCTAGTTGGTGTTGTTCTTATGGCTCCGGTGGGGTTGTGACAAGCCATTCTCTGCACTTGGTCTAGTTTTTCGGATGACTGTCGTCTGCTGGGCTTTCTGCCCTGAGACAGTGATGACTGACTCATTTACTTATCAAAATTATGGCGCACTTCCCGAGGGAGTTGAAACTTAAATTTTGGCATGTAATAAGAATTTACGACATAGATAAAGGAAAAATTTTGAAAACTGCACATTTTTCATTGGAACGCCCTGGAACAGGGCCGTAATATCGTATATTTGGGGGGTACTTTAGAATTTTGCATTCTGATTAAACCTGACATTTCTGAGATCATATTTGTTTTAAAATTTAAAATGCAGGCGGAAGTTTACTCACTAAACAAAGAAAACTGCTATATTTACCTATCACCTTACCCCAAGACAGGCGCAGTTTAAGAGACATTAAAATGAGCATTTTTAATACCTCATATTTAGTCTAAGGGTTAGACTCTACCTAAGAACAAGATATTTAAAAAAAGCATAAGATCCTCCACTTTTTTTCATTCATTGAAGCCAGAAAAAGGAAAAGAGATCCCACCAAAAACACCTATGTAAAATTTGGCTTTTGGCGACCGCTGAAATTTAACCAAATTTTAATATGTTATTAAGGATCACAAAAGAAGCATTTTTTATTGCACCAAAACTCTAAACTTACAGGGTGAGCCTCTAGATCTAGGTATAATTTGTGTCTTGTTAATTTAAAAAATAATGGTTTGCTAAGTATTAACTTTATTTAAATAGTAGATAATACTAAAAATTTTCAAATTTACTGTGTATATTAACTTATTTAACTTATAAAGTGCTATTAGGTAAAATAAAAATGCAGGGTAAATTAGAAAACCAATTGCTTAACGCCATATGAAAAATAATAATATGTATCCTAAATAAGTAATCTGTAACATGGCAAATTAAGCCAAAATAACTGTTCACAAGTAGAGATTTTAAATAATCTTTTAACTGCAGATTACACAGGGTACCACCTGTATGCCACCGACAAATATATCAAATTATATGTAATATTATATATAAAAATCATCCTCCGTTCCTTGTTCGTATACAATACAGAATGTCCATAACTTATTATTAAACTTAAAATAGGTGCAACATACTTTTTCTTTGCCGTTCTTTAAGATACTCTGTATAAAAATACACTGTAATAAAAATATTATTTAAGATTTGGAATATTATTTTTTGGCTTACTTTGTATTTTTATTTTATCTTCGAACACTTTGTTATATAAATTAATATACAGAGAAAAAAATGTAAATGTTTTTGAATAGGCGTTTTTCATGATTTTTTTTTATTAGCTTATTGCAAAGCCACATGAAAATAAAGGCCAAAAATATTTTTTCCCGATTTTTTTGGCCTCCGGAAACGCCTTAAAAATCAATTTTAAGTTTGAATTTTGTAGGCCCGTGACGTCACGGCCCTAAATTTTCTATTGGTGGAATTTCTGCTTTGTTGTCAGCTTTTTGTTATTCGATACGCCTGTCATCAAATATCGATATGCGCAACATCTACAAAGTTGGCGTTTCCTGTCAATTGTCATATTGTCAATGTCAACCTGTATAACCTGTTACCTTTAATATTTATTAATAATTTCTAATTTGTAAATAGTGTGTGTTCTTTCCAAATATTCCAATTTATTACTATAGTTATTATTATCGCCAAACTTTCCTTGATATGAACCCTTTTTACGAGTAAATTTCCGTTATTTTATTCAAAATGAAAAAAAGTGTATTGTTATTATTTGCGAAACCAGAAGTCGGCCGAGTTTAGGATCTTCAAAAATATTCTTTTCTCTTCCAAAACAAGACGATAGGAGAAAAGCCTGGAGTGCTGCTGTAGGTATTGAGAAAATGCCCAAAGGACATGCCTATTATTGTTGTAAAAACCATTTTTATGTAAGTTTTTATGTTTTATTTCAATTGAAACTATTTAGGTAGTCTGGCTGTGTTTTAGCATTTCGTCAAAATCGATACGATTGTCGATATCGATAGTTCCTAAACAGACTTGGCATCCATGTTGAATTTGATTGGTTAGGGGAGTGGCGGGCTATTTAAATTACAATGATAATTAAACCTTAAATAGAAAAGTAAGGGGTTTGTATTTTTCCGTGTTATTGAGCAGGTTTTGCTTAATTGTGTTTCTACTTTTAATTTTTACACACAACATTATCAATATCAATTGAGTGAAAATACCCTATTGTTTACTATTTAAATACAGTCAATACTTAGCAAGCCATTATATTATTTTTAAATTAGCAAGACTTAAATTATACCTAGCTTTAGCGGCTCACCCTGTAGGTTTAGAGTTTTGGTGCAATGATAAGAATTACTTCTTTCGAGGTCCTTAATAACATATTTAAGTTTGGTTTTTCACCGGTCGCCAAAAACCCATTTAAAGTATGCATGGTCATTTGGTCAAGCTCTTATCCAAAAATCTCGGTTTCTTAAAGTACTAAGACCTAAAATTAGACCATGTTCTGTCTTTAATACAGGCAGATCAGTAAAAATCTTTTCAAGTCAAAAAAGAGTGGAACCAAATTGTGAACAGAAGTTCTAACCTTAAATCCTAATGAGCTGACATCATAGATAGAAAAAGCATTTCATTCATAAACGCAATCGAGAGCTGCGCCCAACATGGTTTGTGTTTATTATTGGCGATAGAATGGTAAAAGCATAGTTTGTACTTACTTGTGAAATGATAATCCAGGAATCATATGCGGAACTTTACACACTTGGCACTGCCTTACCATTTTAATTTATTAAAAGTACTTACACAAAACTAAAATTTAAACAATTGTAACAAAAATAACCCAAAAAACAGCAAGAAACATTTATACTAAAACACCATATTGAATGTGACATCTGTCGAGCAAGGCCGAAGGTGGCCGAAGTACAACGACTATTAGTCGTTGGCCGAAGTACGCCTTTACGAAAAATGCACTGTTGTCACGTTGTCGCGCCTTTATTAGGTGGTGTCCAAAAACAAAATAGTATTTTGACATTACTTTTCTGTGCAGTACTTTATAGTAATAAATATAACAAATATTATTCACAGTTTAAAATACAATAGTGGAGCTTAATTTGATGTAATTTTAAGAATAAATTAAGTAAAATTTAATCATAATATATAATCAAGAAAATGAAACGGAAAGATACTTGGCAGCCACGCTTTACGACAAAATAGTATCTGTAGTAACCATTTTTCCGGGTTTTGGTGGATTTTATTGTTAGTACAGAGGTTTCATTCATCGCTAGGCAGAACCTTAGAATGTGCGTTTATGATGCCACGCTTATGCCAAATTGATGCTTTTTCCAGTTAACCCAATAGCTCATTGTTAAATCCCAGTACTTTAAAAGGCCAAGATTTTTGAATAGGAACTTGGCCCTTATTTTACCGAAGTATTTTTGGTGGGGTAATACATACGAGGATTTAAATTCTATTTGTGATAAAAACTGTTTCAGCCAGATCGTTATAAATTACATCCGGTGGTTGATTTTAACAGAAAAAATACCTACCGGGATTCTTTGCTTTCTATTTTCTCTGTAAACGAAATAAAATAAATAGGCTTTAATTTGCGATGTTGACAGGATTACCTTGTCCCTATTAGCGACATTTATGAAACTTTATTATTGTAATTAAATACATTATTACGATTTTCTAAATTAAGAAAATTAATATTTATGTAGCTTATATCTCGTAAAATGCAATAATCTGTAAATCCAAAAATTTAAATTCAAAACAATTTAATCGTTTTTACTTTTGTGTTTTTCGATGATTTATGATGGGGATTAAAAATAAACTCGACAAATAGTTTTTTTCTGAATGTTAAAGATAAATTTGAAATTTTTGGGAAAAAATCTGGATAAACACATCGTAAAACCAGCATATACAGGGTTAATTGACGACAGTTGGTAACTTGATTCTAAGGGCTTTCGGCTGATTAAATCTTTTTATAGATTAATTTGGATTATTTCAAATTAAAGCTGATAAAAAGAATAAATCTAATTTTGTTATTGATTTAACCCTAAGCTAAATGCCAAACATATGTTATCTACCAATGAATAGGTACCTGATATACCAAAACACAAAAGCCAATAAAACATATTTTTGTTCTTGCGTTGTTTAAAATAATTAAAAAAAAAAAACGGCTTTAAAGTTGAGATTAAAAGCCAAAATTGTATATCCACATTTTCATATTCGACCCAGGACCCAGCAGCGAATATACGTCTCGGTCGCAATTTTCGCTCGACGCGGTAGGCTCACAAGCATTTTTAACAATGTTCTCCAAACTTATATATGAAAATGTGAATAAATTTGAAACTTTAATCTAAAATTTAAAAGCCGTTTTAAAAATGAAATCGGACCATTTGCCTAATATTAAAGGGCACTTGCAAAATAAGGGCCTAATATGTTTACAGTGCGATTTAAAAACTATTAATACGACAATTTTTATCTTTTGGACTCAAACTATATATTGACTATCATTTCCCAAAAAATCACCCCCTAATAGTGAAAATAAACGGATATTCAAATTTTTTTTTAAAAAGTCTTTTTTAAAAGCGTTTTTCCGGCTTTTCTCGGTGAAAAATGGTCGGATCGGGATTTTTAAAAAACCCTTTTGTAGATTTTGAATTTTCTACAAACGGTCTTATATGAGTAAAGTGATATAAGAAAAACTTTTTTTTTTTATATAAAAAAACACTTTAAAATGCCATTTTTTAAATAATTATTTTTTTTAAAAATTTTCTGAAAAAAAATTGGTTGGATTTTTGATTTTAGTAATCCCCCAAAAGGTTATTCCGCAAGTTATCCGCAGTCAGATATTTGTTAACATTAATTACAAAAAAAAAACTATAATGATTGGACTACAAGGTGTTTCTTAGTAATCTAAACGATTTAAAAGGGTAATTGCTATAGTTTTTATAAAAAAGTTCATAATATCATGTCATGTCAAAAAATGTAAACAAAAACTTATTCATTTTACTAGGGGCGTCCACGTAGGTACTAGTTTGATTTTTTTTTTAAATATAAGCACGTCACTAATATTTTATATTTTGTAAATCTTAATTCCTATTCAATACCTGGCATAGATGTAGTATTTAGTATTATTACAGTTTTCAGTGTTATTTAGTATTTAGTATTTTTCAGTTGCAAAAAAAGCTTACAAAGAAAAAAAATAATTTTATTAATGTTTTTAAAATGGTTTTATTATAGAATTAATTATTACAAGAATTAGTGAAATGAAAGAACACCCAGTAAACATTTATTATTAACATGCTAAAACTAAATCCGATGCATTAGCCACCATGCAAGCTTCTATACTTTTTTTCTTAGTAATATTTAAAACCTACTATAAGTGTCTTTTTTTAAAACTCATCATCATATTTATTACAGTTTAACTGTGAACTTAATTAAAAATTTTTAAATCACCCATTAAAAAATGACCTTGGTGCACTCTTTAATAAGTTAAAAGTTTCCTGATAAAAAAATAATTATTTTTTTTCCCTTTTAATTAAAATGGTGGATGTCTATAAAGGTTAGTTCAAGAGTAAAAAAATCCTTAAAACAATTATTTATCATTCGCTCTTCACGGTTCATCAAGGTGAAAATATACGTAAACACTGTTCATGTTTTTTTTTAATTTATTTTACAGAAAACATTTATCAAGTAGAGATTAGTGACCATTTAAATGTTAATAATATTAATTTATTAATAAAATATGCTCACTTAAAATAAGAAATGTTATTAAGATCTACTTTATATATCAGTGGGTTTTATATTTTATCTTGCGGGGGAAAACTCGTTTTAAGTCAATACAAAAAATTCTGCAACCAAAACAAAGTAATTTTTCCCTTTCCAATAAATTTCAAATCCACAAACAAATTATCCGACACCCGGGGAAGAACTCATTTCACTTAGGCCCAAATGTTTTTGAACTTCAGAGTGGAATATACATGGTGCCGGGTTCGTTAGTTCTTAAGTGGAAAGGCGGGCTATTGCTTTCAAATAAATTATCTATATTTTATACCTGCCTAAGTTGTTCTCATCTGTGATTTGTTTGTCGTCTTGATACATGGGAGAGACGGGGTATTTTCGGCTACCGGTTTTTTTTCTTGACTTTCTTATCTAGGTTGAAAAGGTTGGGTTTTTATAAATTCCCCCACTTCTTGGCACCTTTTTTTCATCCATGTTTCTTGGCTTCTAACTTTTCCCAAAATTTTTTTGGGTTTCCCATATTTATCTGCTTTTTTTTTTTGAAGCTTTTTATTAACTTGAGTATTTTTAAAAGGGATAGTCTTGTTTCGTATTATTTGTTGTTACTAGCGACCTTTGGCATTAATACAGCATTTTAAATAATTCCCCAGGTGTTTCAATATTGTCAGGGCTCTTAGTGTAAGACCTGTTCCCCTTTCTTTTGTAAGATATTTTTTAGCTCATTGTTAAGTTTAGTTTGTTAAAAATGTTTTCGTTGTATATGAAAGAGTGCAACCACGTACGTTTTTTCATTAAGAACACCATTTCTATATTTTTTGGAACCCAACATATAGTCAATATGATCCCTAACTGGATGGGGGGACCCCTGGAGATTTCCATGTGTAGAGGCGTCGTAGGGCTTAAACCTTGTTGGAAACCATCACATAAAAAACAAGGATCTGTATAATAAAAAAGCCAGGCGTCACTAGGGGCACATCGAACCCCAACGTAACGTCCAGGCTGGCATGGGAATCCAAAAAAAATGGAAGTCCTGGGAGAAGCAACAGGGGGAAATTTCCTGTGGGTACCAGGACATTGGGGGAAAGAAAACGAAAAGGGATGAGCTGGAAAAATGGTCCCCACCATATTTTTTGGCCGAACCTGCATTTGGAGGACTAAAACCCGGGGCGAGGGGGAAAACCCGGGAATGGTCCGAAACAAAAGAGAATATTTTGAATAAAAACATAAAGCTTCATAAGGGGCTCATCCAAAACAACGAAGGAAAACATCAGACAAAGTAGGAAAAGACTTCCAAAAAAAGGGGCAAAAGATAACCAAAAAGGCCAAAATGGGGCCCCAATTAGAAGGGGGGAAAAACAGTACCAAAATGTCCCCAAAGTGACCTTGAATCACAAAAGACAGGCATTTTTGGGCCATCAAAAATGAGCCCACAGGAATATATCGAAATCAGTCCGGGGGCAGACTTGTAGAAGGAACAAAAAATGGGAGGATTGGTATAAAAAATTTGGGGGTTAGGCAAAAAAGCCCAAAAAAGGGTTAGGTATCAGTCACTTCCTGACAGAACTGGACCGGCTCCCCCCGTCATTTCTAATTTGGAGACCATATTCACCCACAGTATCCCTGCTTCTTCCTCTGCTTACCTTGGCACTGAAATCCCCGGGAAAAAAGTGATGTTGTCCTTATTGGTAGCGGCTTTGTTGTTTTACTTTTGAGTTTTTACATTTACTCTGTCTGTGCTTGATCGGCTGTTGGAGCATATGCTTGAATACTATAAAGGTTTTTTGGTGCTGCCTTTGTTGTACCATCA
>JAHBCN010006385.1:94201-136843 GCA_019359885.1 Listronotus oregonensis | reverse complement strand
AATTTTAATTTTAGAAAAACCCATAAGGGCCCTGATGAAATTTATTATTAAAAAAGTAAATATTTTTGTATTAAAGAAATTTATAATTTTTTAAAAAAATTTATTTTTAATTATTTTAAAATTATTTTTTAATTTTTAAAAAAAGCGGTACGCACAATATTCAATTCAAAGTTTTTGCTTCGTTAATGTATTTCATTCAAAAGAAAATGAAAAAATCCATTGCGTTTCATCAAAATGCATTGTAATTACCACAAAAAAATAATACATTTTACAAAAAACATGTTAAAGCTCTAAAAACTGTTTATTATCTTTTAAAAAAATCTCGTAAGTAATCGTAATTACCGACTTTTTGCCAATGCCATATACAACGTGTCCCACGCAGTTCTTGCCATACGGGAAAAT
This sequence comes from Listronotus oregonensis, assembly GCA_019359885.1. Lineage (NCBI taxonomy): Eukaryota > Metazoa > Arthropoda > Insecta > Coleoptera > Curculionidae > Listronotus > Listronotus oregonensis. The sequence goes on along the minus strand of JAHBCN010006385.1, from coordinate 136,441 downwards.
TTTTTACTGACAGTCGAAACAAAATCATTTTGATGTAGAAAAGTTCTGCTTGTTTAAAAACTAAAAATCCCTACACAAAAAGTTTAAAAATACCAGCAGTATACAGAGTAGCGACAAAAACGTAAAATTTATCCAAGCCGTTGTTGAAAATCCCAAGATTTCCTTGAGAAATATGGAAAAGTACTTCCTGGAAATAAAAAACGCTCAGTCTGTAAATCTACTACTGGAAGAGTTCTAAAGCAAATCTTTTTTTCATCCCTATAAACCCATCTTTGTCCAACATTGCATCCTGGAGACTTTGATTTTCGGTTTGATTTTCAGCTTGGACAAGGCATGCATGAAGACGACCCGTATCTTTATAGAAAAATTTTTTTCTGACGAAGCTTGTTTTAAGTCAAATGGGGAGCTAGAATACTATGGTGGAGTACAGCTAACCGGTTTGTTATCCAGTGTCGGGATCAGTTTTTTTTTAAGACAAATGTGTGGTGCGGAATTTTAGATAATCCTGATGGCCCATTTTCTTCCGGGGTAATATAACGCCCAGTTTACCTTCATTTTTGGGAAATCAGTTGTCTGACTTTATTAATGGCCTTCCACGGCATTAGAAATACTTTGTGGTATCAGCATGATGGTGCGCCACCTAGTTCTCGAGCTGTTAACGAGTTTCTTCAGGAAATGTTCCAGGGGTTGGATAGGAAGTTTTTTGAAATTCATTGGCCGGCGAGGTCACCCGACCTGAACCCACTGGATTACTTCCTTTGGGGATATTTAAAGGAAAAAAAGTGTATTCTCACCGACCATTTCAAAATATCGATAGCTTAAAAAGGGGATAATAACCCATGTGCTCGAAAACCCTCGTTGTTTTGAGAAAAGTTGTTTCAAAATTATCCAAGTTAACAGAAAAATGCATGGAAAAAGAAGGTGGCTATATTAAAATTTAAATTATACTAATTTTCTTTTGTTGGTGATACATTAATTTGTTTTATATTAAAGCTTTTACTTTTTATTCCGTTCTGATTTACTGAAATACAAAAATATATATTTTCGTAGGTGGCTGTGATTTCGTAATTAGATATAAAAATTAATTCTAAATAATTCCTTTAAATAACTTTTCTTTGAATATTGCAAAATAAGGGACTTTAGTCTTGGATAAATTTTACGTTTTTGTCGCTACCTGTATACTGCTGGTATTTTTAAACTTTTTGGTAGGGTTTTTGTTTTTAAATAACAGAACTTTTCTACATCAAAATGATTTTGTTTCGACTGCGTAAAAAAATTTCCCATATGGCAAGAACTGCGTGGGACACGCTGTATATTTCATTGTTTTAACCATACTTACCGATTTCGGTTTGTTTTTTTTTTGGGATACTCGCCCTTTTACTTTTTGGAAAATAGGACCTCTTCGGTCCAGGTCCCGGGGAATAACGAGCTGCTGTTCAGCCCTATTGACCCCTAGGAACTTGCAGATCGCCTGCAACAAAAAAGAAGAAAACTCCAAAAAAAAAAAAATTAAAAATATTAATCTACGTTTCGATGGCAAGTCGACCACCGTTGTCAAGATAAAACTAAAATAAAAAATTAAACAAAATTTTAAGAAATTTTTGCTTTAATCACCCAATAATGGTAAAAAAAAGGAGTTGCAAAAAGTCTTTTTGACAGAATTAAAATAATTTGTTCTGATGAAAACAAAGAAAACGAAAAATAATTTTTAAAAGATATTTTAGTTCAAAATAATTATTCTCTTGATTTTATAAACAAATGCTTTTTAAAATTTGAACAACCAATTTTAAGACAAAATCAAAACAGGCCTATTACAAATCTATTTTTACCATATATTCCTGGCCTATCAACAAATAGGTAATAAATTTGATATTCGTACTATCTTTAAAACACAAAACACTATTAGATCTTAAGTAACAAAAAAAAAACTATAAAATATAAACGAAAACATAAAAAAAATGTTATTTATAAGATCCCTTGCGAACGTAATAAATTTCATATAGGTGAAACTTCCAGACCATTAGTTAAACGCATAAAAGAACACAGAATATACATTAGAAACAGAGAATTCCACAAATCAAAAATCTGTCAACACGCATTGGATAATAACCATAATAAACTGGAATGCTTCTAGCATTTTAGCAAAGAAAACTTGTTCAAAAAAAAAAACGTCAAATAAAGGCATTTATTTTATTAAATAAAGGTAAATAAGTAGCATCAATATCTCTTAATTTAAATAATTCATGGTTACCTATGCTTGATGCTAAAGTAAATTCAGGTAAACTTAAAATCAATTAACACACCATACCACTTTTTTGTCTTTTTGAATACTATATATATACCAGTCAAATAACCTAATGTCATTTATGACAAAACAGAATAAAAGCTATCAGAATTTCCAAGCAAAAATGTCTTAAAATTTAGTTAAATTTTTTGTTTTAATTTCATCTTGCACGGTCCGATTGCCACCGAAACGTGATTAATATTTTTTAATTTTTTTGGGTTTTTTGAGGGTTTTCTTTTCTTTGTTGAATTTTGCGTTCATAGGGGTCAATAGGGCTGAACGGTCAGTTCGTTATTCCCCGGGACCTGGGAAAAAAGGTCCCATTAAAGTAAGCGAGTATCCCAAAGAAAACAACTAAAACATAATCCGCCAAAACTACAGAACATATTAAATTTTTTATTGCTGTAACCATAGCAAAAAAAGTTTCACATAGACCCAAAAGCACTGCTAATTTTTTAAGGTTCGGACGCCCCGCTGGGGAGCCCACGGAAAAATACGCTTCTATATAAATGAACACTGTTCCAAAGCTATAATAATCGTAACAGTGTAATTATTTTAACTAGAAAATAATAATAATTAAAACATTTTCTTGCTGTTTAATAATCAATTTTAATTTTGTAAAATTTTTTTCATTGGATGAAGGGTAAACGAAATTAAAGCCCTTTATTTTCTTGAATAAAAAAGGCTTTTAAATTTTGGGATGGCAATTATTCTCAAAGGATTTTGGATAGTATAAAGTGTCTATCACTTTCGGTTTAACCGGAAACGATATGAATTTGATTTTTCAATGGAATACCCTGTATATTTTTCGGTTTGGATTTACATTTTTCGATATAAAACAAATCCATACCTATCTTTGCTTGTTTTTGAGAAAGGGCGATTGAAGATGTCCAAACGACCGCACTTATGCAGTTTTATGGGAAAACAAATAAATGTTATAAAATTTATATGTTTAATTTAATTCTTCCTAAAGACCCCTATGAAGGTCATAATAAAATACTTCCGGCTTTACCGGAAGTGCTGCGAAAATGGACTATTTTAAAAGTTATTCAAAAATTTTAATCCAACATCCTGTATATTTTTAAAATTTGGATTCTAAATTTATTCCTATTAAATCTATATCATAAACTATCTTTGTTAGTTTTTGAGAAAGTTGTTTGTCCCTATAACTGCACAATATGCGGTTGTTTTGACATTCAATACCCTTTTCTCAAAACAACAAAGATAGATATAAATAATAAATTTTATATCGGAATGACTTATAGAATCCAAATATAAAAAAATATGCGGGGTTTATTAACATTTTGAGTAGCAATATTAGAAAAGTTAATTTTCGCAGTACTTCCGGTAAAGCCGGAAGTAGTTTTATTATGACTTCCACAGATAGAGTCTTCGGGAAGAATTAAATTAAACATAATACATTTTATAACATTTATTAGTTTAGACATCTTTAATCGCCATTTTCTCAAAAACAAGCAGAGATAGGTATAGAATATAATATAGATTTTATATCAGAAATGATCCGTAGAATCCAAATTCTGGAAAATATACACGGTGTTCTATTGAAAAAACCAAAATTGATGTCGTTTCCTGTTAAACCGGAAGTGATAGGCACATACTATACTATCTTAATATCATCTTAAGAAATAATATATTATCTTAAAATTTAAAAGCCACATGTTTTCATTCAAGAAAATAAAGGGCTGGGTAGTGATTTCGTTGTCACCCTGTATATGTCTTTATATATCCGTCTGTTTAAAATTAAACATAAGAAAATGGACAAAAAACTGCTATAGGTCAGTTCAGTGGATGGAAGTTAAAAGAAATTATACTATTGACAAATATACATTTTCATAAACGCACCTTAAAAACGTCAGTAAGAATACACATTTTACGATCTGTTATTACTGCTACCTCAATCAACGCTACTACAGAAAAAACACAGCGCTGAAATAGCAACACGAAATGCAAGACATCCAATAAAAACTAAAGGTATTTAACTTTAGAAAATTAGTCATTAATATATTGATAAAATGTGGAAAAGAATCGATCGGATCGTTCGATTTTGCAAGAATAAATGAATATTAATTTTTGTTGTACAGTTCCAGTATTTCTTGTTAAAATATAATTAAAAAAAATTAAATCATATTAAACATCATGTATCCCATCAACTACAAATATATTTTTAATCAAATTTAAATTTTCCAAAGTAAATATTTACATAATTAAAATTTTAGTATTATACAGCAAAAAAATATCTTTATTACAACGAATTTGGCCTCTTTCCCACAGAAATAATGCCTAATCACTGCTTTCATTGTTAGAGCTTTGGCAACAGTGTTCGTTTTTATAGCAGCGTATGAATGTATTTTCTCCCGATGGACGCTCGCTCCAATAAGCGAGCGTCCAAACTTATTACCAAAAATTTAGCATTGATTTGTGTGTCTATAGTGAAACTACAATTGTCTTTGACCATAGTTACTGATTTTTAAAACCAATGCAATACGTTTTTTCTAAATATTTTTTTGACAAACAAAATAAACATATTATAGTATTCCTGTTTTTAAATAAACAAATAAAAATGACATTTATCCACTGATTAAAAATTAATTGTTAAAGGTGTTTCAATATCCGTATCAGCTCCGCTTGGTATTGTTTTCACTCTGCTTTCATCCGAGATATTGGAACTTGGACCCGGTCGCCTCTGTCGATTAGGCGTTGTGAATCGTGTGGTTAGTCAGGTGTGACATAAATACCCTTTTCTCGGGAAAATTTTATATTCAAACTTTAAATGCTTGTAACTCTGTCACAGAATTTCGTATAAAAAAATATTTGGTAGAAGCGTTACTTTCGGATAAAGGGTTATTTTTAGCCAATAAAAAAATATGTTAATTAATTTTTCTTTTCCAACAGTTGCTTCTGTTTTTCATAACATATCCGTTAAATAGTATCTAAGCTACTTAAGTGTGTATTTTTTTTGTATACATTATTTCTTATTGTATTTAAAAAGATTAAATATAAAAAAGTACCAAGGAAAAGTGTTGTGAATGAATTATTCACGAAAAACTTTGCCGCAATGCACTTTCTTCTTATTTGAAATTATAAACGAGAGCAAAAGTCCTACGCTTGAGTATCTTTTGTCTATATATTTTTATTTTGAACTAATTGTTTTAATTTTTAACGGAGATTGAAGAAATTTAAAAATATTTAACAATACTGTTTATTTAAATGATCTTTCAACTATGTAACAATCTTATTATATGAACGCTAATAAGTTGTATGAAAATTTCTATATAAATATCGTAAATAACAATAAAACAATGATATGTTAATTGCAATTTCAACGTCTCTCCGGTCTAATTGTTTTTAGATTCTTGAGGTAAAAAGGAAAAATAAAGAAAATTAGCGTGATGTGATTTTAAATAAAAGCAATAAGTGCGTAGAAAAAATATTTTTTTTGCTAAATTTAAATGATTCGGTGAAAAATGAATGTGATTTTTTTCGCATCCGCCACGCTAAACACTAATATACAATTTCATTTTTGTTTTACTTCTTTTAATTAGCATTTCATTTACTGCAAACCTTTACTTTGAACAAGTCTTGTTGAGTTTTTTTACATTTCGGAAAGTTGCTTTAAACATATATATGAGACCGGGAAATGATACATTACTTCACCAGGCCGGTAAAGTAACTTTACCGGACTAAAACTGAAATTTAGTATTTTTACTAACACAGGGCTAATTCTGAACAATTTTTGTTATGCAAATTACAATAAAGTTACTTATAAACGTTAACGGTAATACTGCAGTGTGAATTATTTAAAATATTTACAGGGGCAGGTACATATTCTGATTTATTACCATTGGCTTATTTTGACAATACTGACACCTTCATATTATCCGAATATTACCACGTCAATTTTTTTATCAAAAAAAAAACAGTATGAAATAAAACGTTGTACGATACACTGTCGTGAAATGTCATTAAAGTACTCGTCTAGAAATTCCGGACTCGGCTCCTCCGTCGCCTTGTCCGTTAACATCTAGACTTGTACTTTAATATACCAATTCCCCTTGTAACGTAAATTACTATTTCATTATAAGTTAAATAAAGTGGAGTTAGATAACCTGTCATTAAAGATCTTGCACTTTTTTAGATTTTTTAATGCAAACTGTTGGATTATATCAGACATATCTAATTCCTTTAAAACATCGTGCTCATTACTCCTTAAAGAGAGATGATTCAAACATTCTTGACCCACCGTAGACCGAAGTCGATTTTTAAATAACTTATAACGATCTCTTCCTAATGCAATTATAAACGCGGGTGGATGCCCAATTTCGCTGCAAGTGGAGACTACCTTTAGGGTTCGTTTTTTGGAGCGCTGATTTCGAATTTTTGTCCAGCTCGGAAATTCTGGTATCACCCCTAAAATGCAAAACACACCCATTTTAGGGTTTTTTTACCGAAAATCTTATAAAAAAAACTTATAAAAATGCTCTTTAGGCACCTAGAATACTCCCAGGGTATAAAAAATGATCCTAAGACACCTAGAAAATACTCCCAGGGTACGTTTTTTGGGTGCTCATTGATCCGAATTTGGGGGTCCAAAAACCTTTGAACCCCAGTGTCACCCCTAAAAGGGCAAAAAACACCCTTTTTAGGGTTTTTTAAGAATAACCTTATGAAAAATTCATGAAAACTATTTAATTTTGATAAAAATTTGTATTTTTTATGACATTTTAATAATTTTGGCCTAAATTAAATTTTAGGGTAATTCATTTAGGGTGAAACAACCCCCAATCATCCCTAAATTATCGTACAATTTACAAAAATGCAAAACAAAATTGTGTCTTTTGCCTAAAATTTTGGATAAATAGCCATTTTACGACCAAAAAAAATATTTCCCTTTCCCAAGGAACGAAGGGGAGCACCCCTTTTGGGGGCTTACAAAATATCCAATTCGAATCAAAATTACAACAATTAGCATAAAATGATTATTGTTGCTTTTGTTTAAGAGAAATTATTTGATAGTTTTTCTCGTTAAAAGGGTGAAAACATTTAGTGATACTTTTTTGTAAACAAATTTTTTGGTATAATAAGGAAAAATACAAAAAAATATTTTAAACTTATTGTTTTACTTATAGTTCGAATTGGATATTTTTTAAGCCCCCAAAAGGGGTGCGAGGGGTACTAATATTTCCTTAGGGAAGGGAAATATTTTTTTGGTCGTAAAATGGCTATTTTTTGAAAATTTAAGGCAAAAAGCACAATTTTTTTTGTTTGCATTTTTTTTTAATTGTACGATATTTTAGAGTTGATTGGGGATTGTTTCACCCTCAATAAATTACCCTTAAATTTAATTTAGGCTCAAATTAATAAAATATCATGAAAAATACAAATTTTTATCAATAATAAATGATTTCTATAAATTTTTCATAATATTATTCTTAAAAAACCTCTAAGTAGGGTGTATTTTGCCCTTTTAGGGGTGACGCCGGGGTTTAAGGGTTTTAGGACCCCAAAATTCGAAAACAGCGACCAGAAAACGTATCCTGAGAGTATTTTCTAAGTGTCTAAAGAGAATTTTTATAAGTTTTTTTAAAGATTTTTGTTAAAAAACACCTAAAAAGGATGTTTTTTGCATTTTTAGGCCAGAATTTCCGAGCTGCAAGACCCTAAAATTCGGAATCATCCGGATCCAAAAAACGAACCTTGAAGGTAGTCTTCACTTGCAGCGAAATTGGGCATTCAGGACCCGCGTTTTAAATTGACTACATATATTTTCTTAGTTAAAAGAGATGCAGAAAAATATTTTATACAAAAGTTTTTTTAAAAGATAGTATATTAAATTCTCTTTTCAAAAATATAACATACGATGTATATAAACTTTATTACTTTAAACCCCAAAGTAATGATTTTTTTAAAGTTGTCAATTTTAGCAGTTTTTTCAACCTTTCTCTGCGATAAATGCACCAATAAGGATAATTAAAAAAACCTTTTTGTTTGTTTTTTGAAAGTCTTATTGACAGTATCCCGAATAAATTACAATTATTAATTATTTTTTTTACTTTAAAAGAAAAAAATGCTATTTTTGATAGTTTTTTTTATACAAAAAAAGAGAAATGCTAACTTTTGTACGGCTTATATTTTTAGGTTCTATGTACCTTTTCAAAGATGGTACCGGTGGTTTGCTGTTAAATTTTAATTACTAAAAAAAAATCTCTATAAACTATCATAAGCAGACGTCACCTACCAAAATCGGGGTACCAAAACGGGCCGAAATCACCTCTAGTCATTTATTAGTCTGGTATACATATAAGCATAAAATTAATTAAAGATATTGTATTTAAATAGATGCATACCTTTCTTTTTCACTTAGTATATATTTGGTTTAAAATTTAAAAAAAAAACTATATTAATATTAAATAGCATTTTTATTGTACTCGTAGAAAGTTGCGTTTTGCGTACATAGCTAAAAACTACGGGTTTTCGAGTTGACTAGACATTTTAAACATACACTCGGCTCCTGATATACCAAGGTAGAAGAAATAATTACTTATTATTATTTTACACTCTGATTATTTTTGCAACTAGAAGCGCCATATAGCGGGTCTTATGGGATGGGTATGTATTTAAAGCCATATAGGACAATAGACGTTAAAGATAATGGGGAGGTTTGCCTAATAAAAATAGGTTTAAAAGTTATTTGGTATACAGGGTGTAATATAAAGGTTGAAAATAAATGAAACAGTGGATTCCCCAGTATTTTTTTTACCACGCTTTTATTAGCTTCACCTGTATGTATCTATGTATTTATGTAAGGAAATATTTCAACTTAATTTTCACCAATTTCAAGAAGTTTGATTAACCTGAAAATTTGTATAGGGGTCAAGAGCCAATGACAGTACAATTATTTTATAACTTCGTTCTAATGTCCTGACTAGGATTTTCAGAATAAAACAAAAAAAATAAAATATCACTTTCTCAATATGACAATACATTGGAGACAATGAGCTAACATCATAGATAGAGAAAGCATTTCATTTATAAACGCAATCGAAAGCTGTTCCCAACATGTTGTGTTTATTATTGGCGATAGAATGGTACAAGCATAGTTTGTACTTATTTGTGAAATGATTATCCAGGAATCATATTCGTTACTTTACACACTTGGCACAGCCTTACCATTTTAATTTATTAAAAGTACTTACACAAAACTGAAATTTATACAATTGTCACAAAAATTACCCAAACAACAAAACACATTTAGACTAAAACGCCGTATTGAATGTGTCATCTGTTCGAGCGAAGCCGAAGGTGGCGGAACTACGCTTCTACAAAAAATCAGCTCTTGTCACGTTGTCGCGCCTTTATTATTAGCTGTCCAAAAACAAAATGGTATTTTGACATCATTACTTTTTGTGTTATACTTTATAGTTATAAATATAACAAATATTATTCACAGTTTAAAATACAATAGTAGATCATAATTTGATGTAATTTTAGGAATAAATTAAGTAAAATTTAATCATAATATACTATCAACAAGGAAGTTTAAAGGTGTATGGAAGCCCAATACTGTAGAACAAAATTGTCCAGGCATGCAGGGCAGCGGGAATAGGGGGATTGGCCCCGCAGAGTTTGCGCAATGAATAGTAGGTCAGAGCCGGACTTCCATAATTCTTTGTTACTATCTATAAAGTTGACATCATCAAATGTCAAATTCAAGCATTCACTGTTTTTTATTTTTTGCACAAAATTGTTGGTTATTAAACGATACTACCATAGAATATTTAAAATTATTGTGTAATATTGGATTTTATATCATCTGATATAATATGGAAAGAAGCCTTCTATTTAAATGGTCGATATTTTTGTGAGTTTTGTATTTTTACCAAAAATCTTTGTAAATAAATAAAAACACGATTTTTTAAAATAAATTTCAAAAACTGTATGATAGTTTCATGTACTTATCACCAAATTTGTGATAAAAGAAGGGCAAGATAGTGTAAATGAGTTTAATCTAATCCTAAGATTATGGTTGCACATTAAAAAGTAAAAATTTTTATAACTGCTTTTTAGGCATATACTTTTCACTAATAACAAACATTCATGAGACAGAATAACAGTGGTTGAAAATGTTAAGTAACCTTTGGTACCTAGGTATCCATTGTAACAGTATCCGTTAAATATTATGTGTCTACAGTATGTCGAGCTTAAAAAGTTGATAATGTAAGTTTAAGAAACCAAAAATCTAATTTCTTTTTAAACAAATACAGAAAAAGCAAAAAGGAACTTTAACATAAAATTGTACTTTCTTTTATTCAATTAGAGGGACCTGTATATATTAAAATTTCCCTGGTCTGCCCAGTAATTAATAATTTTGATCCTTTAAAAGAATGTACTAAATTATTAAATGAAATAAAAGTACCTAAATCTAAACCTTATTTCTTTTTAATAATCCACAGAAATACACAAACATTGTGGAAATCATCTAAAAGATAGTTAAGATTGCCTTACTTTTCTCACTGCTATTTCCTAGGAAATTTTCATTATTCTATTATTCATAATTGATATATTATTATTTTTTCGGTTACCCAACTTTACGTCTCATAAGAAGCACCTAATTTAAATATAAGAAATACTTACCTAAAGTAAAAAATGCCGGGTATGTTACCCTTGGATTTGCAAGACAAAACCATACAACCTCTAATCATTTTGTTACGATATTATAAGTAACAAACAATAAACACAAAATTATAGTCACAATTTAATAAACATTAATCACCAAAATAAGGTTTTTATCAATCCAAATAACTTCCCCCAACCACAAAAATATAGGTACTCACACAAAAAAAAAAATCAAACCCCAATGGGGGCAAAGGGCACAAACCACAACGAAAATGACGAATGATGAGACGACGACGGTTGACGGTACAGCGCGGAAAAAATTTCCCCAAAGAGCCGCGCGCGCCCTTGCAAAAAACCTTTAAAAGAAACCCCTAACCCCCATTACGGCTCTAAAAAAAAGTATAAATTTTTTCCAATTTTTCCCTTTTTATCAGTGTAAAAAGAGGGGCCACATTAAATTATTTCGTGGAATTTGGTTTTGCGCAGAATGGGGGGGGCCAACCCTGACAGTTATTTTCATACGGGGGGGGATTTTTTTTGATCGAATGGGCCAAGTTTTTGGGTTCCCCATCACCTTTAAACTTCCTTGACTATAAAATAAATGATACAGAAAGATACTTGGCAGCCACGCTTTACGACAAAATAGTATTTTAAATAACCATTTTTCCGGGTTTTGGTGGATTTTATGGTACAGAGGTTCATTCATCGCTAGGCAGAACCTTAGAATGTGCGTTTATGATGCCACGCTTATGCCAAATCGATGCTTTCTCCAATTAAACTAACAGCTCATTGATTCGAGAAAGGGTCTTTCACTGACCTTCATGTTGGGTTATCTATGCACTTTTCCTTTTCCATATGGAATTTTGTTATAATCCATTGGCCATAACAGATTTATTGACAAATATAAGATGCACTAAAAATTAAGGCTATTGATTAATATTACTTTTAATGTTCTTTTGCGACTAAAAAATATTTTAAAAAAATATAGTTTAAAAAACTGAAAAAACACGCTTTTATAGCAAACCGAACTAACAAGTAAAAAATAATCAAATCGATTTATTAACATATATAAAAAAGCGTGGGGTGCAATTTACTATATTTTCATAATAACTCTAATTTTATAAATAGCTACCAATAAACAATGTGACATTTAATATCAAGCACCTCACGCTTTTTTACTGTAATTAATTATTTTCTACTTTTTAGTCCTGTTTGCTATAAAAGCGTGTTTTTTCAGTTTCTTAAACTAGTAATATTTTACACTATTTTACAATTTTTGGATCCACCTAGTCCAAAAATACACTTCCATAAAAATTTAGGGTTTATTATATTTTCCAATACTTTGATTTATATTGCATTAGTTTTTTTTTAAAATATCGTACGAACCGTTTTCGAGATATTCCAAAATAAATGCATGGCTTTTATGCATGACAGATATCGACAATGTTAATTATGCACAATTTGATTGTTAATATCTCATTTCACAGACGATAAAAAAATCGTTTTTTTTTAATTAGATAAAAGACACTTATATTAAACCTATATTTCAATTCCATTTAATTCTCAAGGAAAGGCTTTTAACAAGTCAACTACCTTAATAGTAATCCAGTTAAAAAAAGTGTTTCCACATAAACTGAAGAAAAAAAATATTTTGGTGTTTATTTTTTTTACTCTAAAACGGTGCGTCGCGTCATACGAAAGTAAGTCTATAATACAAATTTACTTAAAAATAAATAAGGATTTAAAAATAATTTTGGTTTTAAAAAAAATCAGTGGCGTACCTTTTTTTCTTTAAAAATATTTAGTTTAAAACCGTACGGACGTCACTGGTAAAAATTAAAAAAAAAACTTTTACGTCCAAATTATTAATTAAAAAATGTGTAAAAAATTTCATACAAATATCTCAAAGTGATACGAAAACTATTATAAAAAGTTACTATTTCTTAAAATTTTAACACCCTGTAACTTAAAAATTAAAAGGTTTACGACATATGTTAATATTAACTTTTCTTCTTAAAATCACCCAAGGACACACACACCCTTAGGTATTCGCAGTCAATTAATAAAAATCTGTATAATAAGTGTTGAAAGTGGAAATATTTCCAGTAAAAATATTTCCATGGAAATGGAAATATTGGAAATTTCTGAACGTGTCTCGAAAATATTGGAAATATCGAAAAAAAAAAGAATGCGTTTTAACCATCAAAACAAAGATTTTTATACATTTCTTATACTTTTGTGCACTACATATTTTACCCTAGCAAAATAATTTCAGAAAAAAGTACGAATATTATTACGGTTTAGAAATTATAAAATCTCGATCTCGGGGTTTCACTGATTATTGCTTGTTGGCTATTGCTTGCTTTAGAATAGTGGTTCCCAAACTGGGGGGCGCAAAGCAACATCAAGGAGGGCGCGAGAGCTCAGAAAAATTATGAAATTTTCATCCTTAAAATAACAAAAAATCAGTTCAAATTAAAAAAAAAGATTTATATATGGAATCGTCGTCTGCAAGTTCAAAAACCAATTTTTTTCTATTTCCGAAATTGAGTTTATTAATGGAGAATAGTGACGACACTGCTAAAAACGAAGAGATAACAAAAATATTATATTTCATCTAGAAAGTCCCTTTGATAAATTCCAACGATAATTTTCGAATTTACATGACAATGATGAACATAAATATGCTTAAAGTTCCTTTTAATTTTGATATAAACATCCTTTCAGAAGAAATGAGAACAAGCAACCCACTGAAAACACGACTCCCGTGGCGAAAAAAAGACTTTGAAAATTTGGTGATTACTACATTTTGGATAAATATCTTCCCATCTATCTTTTAATCCGAAAATGGCTTTAAAATTTTACATACCATTTCGAAAACCTACCTATGTGAAAAAAATTTTCTTTTTAATGGAAATTAAAAAAAAAACAGAACCGGTTGATGTTGCTAGTGACCTACTTGCGTACTTTTAAAATAAAACCAAGAATTTCTAAGGAAATGCAGCACCATACTTCCATTAGATAGATAATGTTTAAATATCATATTTATAAATTAATTTCTCTTTTTTAGTAAACGAAATGTTTGTATAGTCGAGGGAAGTGGGGGGGACCATTTTAAAATTTTAAAAAAGGGGGTGCCAAAAAAAGTTTGGAACCACTGTTAGAAGAAGTTTAATTGCACTCCCATGAAGACGGCATTAATGCTGAATACAATTTCAAGGTGTGGATGATATCGATAAAGATATGCCTCTTGATTGAGTTGTGCACCTTGTGTCTTGTGGTCGTGTGTAATTACTTTTTTGGAAATGTCACTGTTTTTTTTTTGTATTTTACTATATACTAATTTTTTTATTTATTTTAATGGTTTTTGCGTTTTAACTTTTGGATAAAAATTTCACTTGCTGTCGAATAAAGATAAAAGGGAAAAAGTAACTGGCTAAAAAATCGGTAAATTTACGGTTCTATCAATGTGTCGTCCATTGTTACCTCAGAAGCAACTGTATTTTATATTGTTGATTAATTATTTTTTTGGCTTTAACTTTGTTTTATTTGCGCAATTGTCTTACCAAATACCATTCGTACTTAGATTTTGAGCCAGATATTTTTGCCTGGACTTGAATACCTTGGACATTTAACTCGTTTCTCAAAATCACTCGAGCTACGCTCTTGTGAATTTCCGGCCAAATTTGACGATTTATGGTATTACCTATGATAAACTTTCATTTAATATTCAGTGTTCTATATTTCCAATATATTAAATATTTGCATACAGAGCTGACGGTAATTGAATTAAAATAATTGAAAAATCGTATTCAATTACTTCTCAGTAATTGGATTACTTTAATACAACTTATTTCCGGAAGGGGTAAATGTATTTGGATAATCAATTAATAGGATAATGTAATCGTAATTGGTAATTGATTTTTACGAATCCTAAGTAATTCAATTACTTAGAACGTAATTAGATTACCTAGAAAGTAATTCGATTACTTATAAATTAATTAATTACCTAATAAATAATTGAATTACTACGAAAAATTCAATAACCCAATAAAATTTCAATGGCCAGCCAGAAAGAGCATGTTGAAACAGGCGGGTCCCTTTGAATCCGACGAACGCCGCCTCCGCGCCGATGTAGTATTTTTGATTGATGATTACCGCCACCGTTCTAATACTTTTTTTTGTGGAAATTTAATAACGTTGAACTTGCGAAAAAGCAGTTTAAATAGTGTGAAGTGCGCGTATGATGCATATTAGTATAAAATATTGTATTTCTTAGTGTATCCTGTTTAATATATGTGGTAATATAAATGGAGTTATTGCTAAAATATTTAATTACTTTTAGTTTTAATTCATAATTGAATTACTTATACCAAAATCTGTTTAGTATTGGGGTAATCGTAATTTACTACCACTTAGAAGAGTAATTGGTAATTGTAATTGAATTACTTTTTAAAAGTAATTGCGACAGCTCTGTTTCCATATATTTTCAAAGTTTTCTGATATAATTCCGGAAATATTTAAAAATATATATTTCCGGAAATTTTTCATCACTATGTGTAATATTATATTATCAATTTTTTCTTTTCCTCTATATTTTATGGCATGGCACAAAGTTAAATGGAAGTTTCTTTGTAAAAACCAAACAAAACAAACACAATATTTGGCCGCAAACAGCTATCGGTTTTAAAATAAGGCAAACATTTTACAGTAATTTTAAACTCATGTCAAGTGAAAGATAATCAATCATGTGTGTAAAAGGAATATGACCCTCGAGACAGATGTAGAATACAAATAAAATAATTAAACTTAAAATGTAATTAACTCTAAGGTCTTTAAATTAAATTTAATAGTATTAATTATAACAAAAATAAAGAAATGTTGAGAGGAAGAGCTAGGTTTCCTTATAACAATTAAATAATTATTGCTTGGGTATAGGTTTTTGTAGTGATTAAAACGACAATTTTCTTAACGTTTAGCCCATCTTGATGGACTTTATCAAAAGATGATTTTATTTTTCATATCCTATAAATAATTAAAAAGTTTTAAAATAAATAAACAAGATAAAAAATATATATTATTAAATTAAAATATTAAATAATTAATTATATATTTTATATTATTTATTTTATAAATTTTTAATTATTTTAATATAAAAATAAATATTTATTTTTTAATATAATATATATATATATATATATATATATATATATATATATATATATATATATATATATATATATATATATATATATATATACAGCGTGTCTACATAAGTTGGCAAATAGGGAAAAACTTTTTTATTATTAATTTTACGAAAAAAAGTTATTCCTCAAAAAAATTTTCATATTTAACAATATCAAAATTTTTTTAAAAAATTTCGGAATTAAAAATATTTAAATTTTATTTTTATAATTTTTTTTTTAAAAATCTTATAACAACGAAAATTTTATTTTTTTAATGTTTCGGAATTAAAAAAAGTTAAAGAGTAATTATTTCATATATTCCAAAATTTAAAAAATTTGAAAACAAAATTTCCTTTTATTTAAGGGTTTTGGGAAAAATGCCCCGACAAAAAAATTAAAGATAATATTTTAAATTTTAGTCTGGGATGCTCTGACAAGAAATATTTAACATTGGCATTCAAAACATCAGTTGTATTTAGCAAAATTTGGTAGAAAATTAGTAGAAATGCCAGCAAAATTTGTATTTTTTTTAATTAGAAGAATGTAATTGCATATTTAAACATAGTTTTTAATTCCGAACAACTTTTTATTATAACTATTTTCGATATTTTGAAATATAAAGATACTTTACTCTTAAGCAAAATTTATTTTTTGACATACCTCGTATAAAATTGAAAAAAGATTTCTGATTATTGCATTTTAGGTTTCAGAACATGCAGAACTTTTTATAAGGAATAGCTTTTTTTGTAAAATTAATAATACATAACTTTCCCATATGTTGCCAACTTGAGTAGACCCACAGTATAAAATATATATATATATATATATATATATATATATATATATATATATATATATATATATATATATATATATATATAAAACATATAAATATATATAATTGTATATATTTTTCTCATTCTGCATGAACTTATAAATAATAATGGTTATTAATTAAAACTTTTGTAAAACGGTAAAAAAATATTATAAAAGTAAATATTTTAAATATTTTTCTACAGCTATGAGAATGTTTGGTACAATATTCAGATTTTTTTTGCGGTATGAATGTCACCAAGCAAGATCATGTTAAACATACAGCGCATTTGATTGATTAAAACATGATTATTATAATTAAAACCTATTCATCAACACTTAAAATACAATGCAACATGTCCCACGTAGATCCGCCTTTACTTTTCGCGGATTCTTTGAAACTACAGTGATTTCATTAAGAAAAGAACATGTATAATGCATTTAAAGACATATAATAATACAGATGCCCTTATTTATTTTAAAACTGTTTGACAAAGAGATATATAACAAGTCAGTAAAATTGTTTTCTTAATACGGATATTTTGCCAGGGAAGATCAAATGATCTGGTACCAAATGGATGGTTGCCCCGCCCATAATGCCCGTATGGTTAGAGAGTACCTGGAAAATGCTTTTAACGGCAATATTATTGGTCCACGGTACCGGATACTTTGGTCACCCGGGCACCTGATCTTTTACGGGAAAGATTTTTTGTGGGGTCACAAAAATGCGTCAAAAATTTAAAACTAAACCAGCTACAAAACGCTTTTTCTTAGAATGTAAAAAATTTCGCAATATCAACTTGGGAACGTTAGAAATGAATTTTTTGATCGGTTGGGATATTGTTTAGTGTTAATGGGGGTTGTTTAACATTTGATTAATTAATGTTTTTTTGTAATCTGTATTTTTTTAAAAAGGGTTTTTGTATTTTATTTCATTTATTTTTCCACACCTAGTAAAATATTAGGGGTTCGTTCTCCTTTTTTTGATCTATTTTCGATCTTTTTTTAGTAAACATTTACAATTATTTATTGCGATGGCTCTGGACTCGAATTTACTGACAATACGTTTAATGGTTGAAATGGACCAGATAGGCTTGAAGAAAAAAAAAATTTGAAAATATTTCAGATTTCAGGTTTAAATAAATTCTAGTATGATAAAATTATTTTTTTAATGATCGATGTTATAATTGTTATTAGTTAAACCTAATTGTTACATTAAATAAAAGGTTTGATAAAAAATAATGTTAACGTGTCTTTAACTTTGAATGTAATGGTTGTAGGATTGATGAAATGAAAAAAAAAAACATTCCCTGTATTCGGCTGTACGTGAGATTTGACAAAGTCTTCTAACAAATTGTTTGCTGGTGGCTGGTGTCTGGTTTTACCTGAACCAAAAATTTGGTAATTTTGCAATTACATTTAACTGAATAATTCAAGATTCACTTATTAACATTTTTTGAAACTTGGCACGAGCGTTTGTCAGATGGGTCTCTGCAAAAAGTTATCTTACATTTTTTTGTAAAATGTACAGGGGAGCCAATAATTAACCCCCTTAAAATTTACATGGGATTTCCTATGTTCCGCTCGGCGACGCACCACCCGGTATATATAACTAGATTTAATTTCTACTGTATTATGTTTTTGAGATATGAACTTTTAGCACATTTGTTTCAGTTTAAAATCTGTTCTTTATCAGATTAACATTTATTTCTTTCCTTCTTTCTCTGTGGTCACTTCCAAGAGGTCGTGCTGTACACGATGTAGTTAAAATAGTAAAAAATAAAGCAATGCAATAGCTGCTTTTATTAAGTTGTTTTCGATTCTCGGATATAAAATGTATGGGGAATTGATATCTGAAACCATTATATCTATATTATTATATAATTATATCGGATTGGATCGTTTCTAACGCCTTGGGTAAGAGAAAAACTAATTTCAAATCAAAGAGGTTTTATTTTAAATACCTATAAAGGTAGTTACGTTCTCAGAAGATTAAATTGGTATAATTATGCAAAAACTGCTATTTCTACCTAATAATTACAGAAATTGAATTAATAGAATAATATTATTTTTTCTATTTTTTAGCGGTATATATACAAGATTATACCTTCGTTAAAACATATATTTTTAATATTATATCCATTCAGATAGGTAATAAGAATCATTTATACAGGTTGTCTGGAAAACACGTTGTCAAATATTATGACAGGCACCTGGAGTCAAAGTAGATCGATAGTGATGAGCAAAGCAAGTCCAAGACCAAGACCGGGCTAGTCTTGGTCTTGGTCTTGGTCTTGCAAGCCTGGTCTTGGTCTTGGTCTTGGTCTTGCAAGCCAAAAGAAGGTCTTATTCTTGGTCTTGCACCACCCGGTCTTGGTCTTGGTCTTGCTGCAAGAGTCTTGCTTTTTTTGGTAGTTATTATTTAAACTAATCAATCTTAAATAAAATATATTTTTAGTACTTAAAAATAAATAAAGATGGAGGCTATATGTTTTGCTTTAAAATTTTAACATATACCAATTTTTACCTTACACGTACATTTAAATTATTTGATTAAAAAGCATATTATAAATGTAGTTATTAATTTATTGTGGTCCATTTTTAGTTGAATTGAGATACAACCTGCTATATATGCATATAGAAACATTTTAGTAATAAGAATTATTTAAATTTTCTTTGAAGAACCATATAAAATTAAAGCAAATACAAAACGGTGTAGTGTGTGAGCAGAAAAAAAGACTTAATAACTAACCAGATGTGACGTGAAATTTTCCTTAGAATGATTCTGATATGAAACACAGGTTTCTGATTGAAAAAAAAAGTTATTCAAGGAACTTTTTAGTTCATATGAACTTTTTATCTTCAAATTAGTTAAACATTTGCCGCACAAAGTTTGTGAAAATACGTTATAAACATTCCACATTTACAAGGTGGCTCAAGAGTGTGACAAAGCTCGAGATATGAACATAAAAAAATTGTAGGAAAAAAGGGCGTAAATGTGGAATTATTTATTTTTTCGAAGAATCTACTACCACTCAAGAAAACTCCCTTATTTTTAACTTTTAACCTAAAATAAAAACTAAATGGCGAAAAATCCATTTATAAAAAAATCGCCACCCTGTATATTATCCTGGAAGTTGAACTGTATTATAGGAACAATGTCGACGTAGATGGTTTTTAAATATTATTTTCGGTTTTGACAAAAATGACGTCATCATTCTTTTGTGATATTAAAAATTCATTAATCTAAAAAGAACTTCTATATGACATGACAATTTGTTTTAAATTTAAAACATCACTTTCACATTTATTTTTAGTTTTAAGAAGTAATTCTTGTGGGTGCCGCTTCTACAGTGTGGAACAAAAATAATGTAGGTATTTCTGAATTTTGGAAATTTTTGATTTACCTGTAAGTGGCATTACTAGATAGCAATTTAACATTAGGAATATAAAAGTAATTTTCAGCTTCTATAACTGTGTACCTACCCCGGGTTTTTGTCTTTGTGAACGGTTTCGGAGATATATAACATAGTAATCGTTTTAATTATTATTTTATAAAAAACCTGTTACTTATTAAATAATCGCCTTTTGGAGTCCTCAACAATTTTTTTGTCATGTCTGTAGAAATATTTTATATATTGATTATAAAAATTAAAATTTATAATATTAAAAAAATCGCATAAATGCAAGATCTTGCAGGTCGGTCTTGGTCTTGCGTAGTCTTGCCTCTCTTGGTCTTGGTCTTTGGTCTTGCAAGCGCAAAACAGGTCTTGGTCTTGGCTTGGCTGGGAAGACCAAGACCAAGACCGGTCTCGCTCATCACTATAGATCGATTTTTAGTTGTTTACAAATTTCAGTAAGTTGTTAATTAAACCCTATTGTCAAAACAAAGTGCCGAAATAAATTTTATATTGTAAATATTTTAAATAAAATGCATTCAAGAAAAATTCAACACGAGAAAGTTTTTAAACCGTAAAAACACCATAGGGCCTAATTACCATTTTATGAACACAAATTATTATGTGTTAAACCAGCACTTTTTATTTTGCTTAAAGAAGTGAAAGTCTCTAATTATAAAAAAAAGATACAGCCACATTTTACTTTAAATAAGTTACTCAAAATGTCGTCCACTAGTTTCTACACAAGCCCCACTTCGACGAACCAAGTTTTTGCGTAAATTAATAGCATATCGACAAATTTTCCCTATTTGAATGGACAAAAATATCGCGACAGTACGCAGAATGTACAACTGACTTGACTTCACGCACAAGGCTTCTGGGTAGCGCTGTTGCCAATTGTTTTTTTTTTAATTTTTTACTGGGGAAAAAATTATTATAATTTTTTTATTTGTAGAATGAAACATTTAAAACTTGAGTCCATTAAAATCGTGAGCATCATACTTTTTACATCCTGTATACAGTATACTGGATGTAAATTTATTTACACCCTCTCTCCCTATATAATGTGTTTTATCTTCTTGTTTCAGATGGCTTTTGGGCGCAATAACATCTCCAGGAATCGCAACTCTTGGGGTCCCATTTCAACGGTGGGGCCTCTGGGTTTTCCCAGGCCGGATCCTGATGAAGAGTTCGCCGAAGAATACACGGAGAGGATGATGTCCGCTCAAATGAGACAATTGGATCCCTTGAAGGAGGATCTGGCTGACTGGCTCAATAAGACATTAGGTAAGCAATACAAAACAACATTTTCAAAGTTGAAAAAAGTTCAAGGACTTTTTGTTTAGTATCTTAGCCTTCTACTGTCCGTATCTTTTCAGAAAAAATAAATATAAAAAGGATTCACTTTAACTTAGCTGTAAATCTGCTATAGATATGAACATCTTCTTGTACTTTTAATAAAGTATTAAGGTTTAAAATTAGATTAAGATCCTTTTTTACTTGTCAAGTTTTTTACTGATCTACCTGTATTAGTGAAAAAGACTGTCCTTTATTATTTGGACAATTGGTTCTTATTGATTGAGTGCCAGTAGAACCTGGATTTTCTCGTGATATATTTAAAACTGACATTGGTGTCGGGATTGAAAAGTTAGTATTTTTTGTGGCTTCTTAAAAAAGTTTGTATTTTGTTGCCTAAACGCAGGTATATTTGTAGAGAATTTTTGTGATATTTGTCTAGGTTGTATGTTATTAGATTAGGTTCACTTGGGAAGTTGTCCTTTGTAATTGATTGTTATTAAAAGTGTTTTTGGTTGTGATTTTGATTATGATGTGGCATGTTAGGAATGTTTTTATTTATATTTTGTCGTATATAGTACCATCGGAAAAAAGTTGTCGGGGGTAATACACGAGTGCTTAAAAATTACCGATAATTTTCATGAAAGCTTGTTATTTATAATTCCACGAGTTCGAAAAACAAGTGGAATTTGTATATCAATATACATTTAATCAATATACTATTAAAATTGTTTTTTTTGTCATACAATTTTTAAGTTCATGAAACATAATTTAAACAATAACTGAAATCGTTTTTTTTAATTACTTTATCTATTTCTTCATCGTGTACATGACCAAATCGACTCATTTTGACTGATTTTGACTTTTCTAATTGACAGTACAAACAAACAGGTTCGATTGATCTGTGTTTGTAAGTAAGTGGAAATACCACGTTGTCTAGGCAACATGGTATTATAAATAAAAATAAATAAAGAGAAATTTTTTTCTCGAATGATATTCGACCAGACTATTTTACGAGAAAACGGCTTAAATTTTGGCTAGAAACACAGTAATGTCAGACTTGTCAGACTGACAATAGATTTTTTCTTTAACCAAACATAATTTTGTCGCTGAGAAGCCATCATGTTGGTTTTGGCCAGGTAAGTGCAGGTAAGAGTTTTGCCAGTATAAAACAGGTCGTTGCTACAACACTTTGCCAGTATAAAACACTCTAGTAAAATAGTCTGTTTAATTGATGTCTAAGGTTAATTTGTGATTCGATCAGGTTGTAGTTTGTTATGCAAGATACGGCATCATTTAAGGTGGGAAAATTGGTATTTAGTAGATATAGTTTTTAAACGTCGGGAGAATTACTTATAAGGGTAATAACCGCAGTTTTTCTGTTTGACAACGAAATGCATTTCTAACATTTTCATCGGTTTTTTTTGCCTGAATTCTTGCAAAAATTTTTGCAATAAACATTCAATAATACACATAGACCCGTTAAAAATTTGCCAAGTCAAAGGTAAAAGCAGAACTGTACCTTTCAGGAATATCGGTTAATTTTTGAAAATTTTGTCCGCCATCTTTTGTCCGCCATGTTGAATTTGTAAATCAGACCCAGGATTTATGATTAGCTACACCAAAAACTCCCATATACCAAATTTGGTATAAATGTGTTGATTTTTTAAAAAAGCCCACCATACTGAATTTTTTGACCGTCGCCGCCGTATCGGAACCGCCATGTTGAATTTTGTTATCCAATCACATCAGGGTATTCTTTAGCTTCAATTTGAGGCAAAAACGACCCAATAGGTTGCATATCTTTTTTCTAAAAGCTTTTTCCGCCTTACACTTATTTTTTTTCACCTTTTGGCCGCCATATTGAAGCCGCCATTTTGAATATTGTATTATGCCAGCAATGTTTTAAAAGCTTTTTTCCAGACGAATATTTTGACATCTCAAGATCCATCAACATATAAATATATATTTAAATGTACTTTTCGAAAAAAATACGATATTTTTAGTGAGCTAGAAAATGAAAATTTCGTTGAGAAACCTAAAAATGTATTATTTTTATGATATTTAAAGGTCAAAAAGTCATTTAAATTTTGTCAAACAAAATTTTAAAAATATATTAGAAATCTCAATTTTTCTATTTTTTATGGCCAAAAATGGGGTGGACCCCACTTCCAGATAATTACCAAAGTTAAATTATAATAATTTGCTATCACCAACGAACTCAAGGACTAGAATTAACGCAACGCCAGTTTGTAGGCAGGGTGTTTGGTACAGTCTCAGAATCAAAATCAGGAAATTACCTCGAAAATGTAATAAAATTATTCCAAAATATTGGTTTTTGTGTTAATAAAGGCAACATCGATTTAAATATAAACATTTATTAATATGACAGTTCCAAGCACCGACAACAAGGTTGATTTGGACAGCTGCTGCATTCGTTTAATAAAAAGTGATAGTAAATCAGGTGTTGTACGGCACTTCGATGTCATTTTATCTCTTTCTAGTAGGTTGTATTATTTAATAACACGTTTTGTAAACTAACTTGATCAACAGCAATCGAATTGAGCATCTGAAGTAAATGTCATATCTGTCTGTCACTTCAGATAATTAAAAAAAATAGGTTTCGGCTTTAAAAATAATTTTTAACAATAGAGAATCATCGATTTATAAAAATTTAATTTATGGTGCAAAGCCATAAACATTAAAAAAGTTATTATTTCCGGAGTGATGTTATTCAGTGTGTTTAATCAATGTTGCCGGTGCAGTGTGTTTACAAGAACTATCCCTCTTGCCCCCCTAAATATATTAATGCCAAACATGGTTTCTTTACTTTATTTCTATTCAAGAATTCGTTGGCTATCACCTTGTTTTTGTTTGACAGTGTATAACCGCTCCACGCCCTCAATTATAAATATTACCATTGCCGTCAGCTATGTTATGCTCGAGTTCTACCACACCGCGGCGGTAATGCATAAATACAAAAAGGACATTTAGATGTGTCTGCATATAAGGCACTAATGTGCCTTTGTCGAACAAAGTACAGAGGTTAATTTTTGGGTGTGGTTTCGTAGTAAACTAGAATGCACCCATTGTTCCCTAATTAAAAAAATGTCTTTGTAGTGTAACGGCATGAAGACATACTGACATAGAACATGTTGCGAATATTATCGTAAGGCTTAGTTGTAATGCGATCTTTTTACTTTAATAATAATGATAATGATATTAATAATAATATTACTAATATTGATTTGTCTTTTTTTATTTACTATATATTTAAATATTTTCTTGGAGACTTGGTATGAATGTAAAGATAAAAAAATGCATGTCTTGTTTTTTGTTTGCCAGCATTAACAGATCTAAAATTATAAACCTATTTCAGTCTAAAAAAAATCAGCCAAAAGGGCTAAAAAAATGGTTCTTACCATTTTTTATTTGTATTTTATAAGTACCTAATTTTAAAAAAAAAAGGCCAAAAGGCACAATTTTTACGTCCAAAAAATTTTTTGCACGAATCGCAAACAATATTTATCTAAAATCCTCATATTTAAACTTCTAGTTTTTAAGGTGTAACACCCTTCTTGGACCTTACCTCGAAAACGAACAAATTTTTGTAAAATTCTTCCTTCTTGAAACTAGTCACAGCCAAACTGAATGATTTTATGGTAAAACAATTATTTTTTATTAGGATACATTTATTTTTACGTTTCTTCTCTATTCGTTATTTTTAACAAAAACAACACCAAAAGAATATGAATTTTTACTTTTAAAAAGTCAAAAAAACTATCTAGGGATTTTTAAGCCGTAGTACAACTTGGGAAACAATTGAAAGGCGCCTAGTTTTTAAATTTTAATTGTGTAAAATGAAGTTTACATTAACTGCATTTATTTTGATCAAAACACAGTTATTAATATTACATCATTGCTTAACCTTTGTTTATCACAAGACTTTTTTTGCTTTAACAATCAATGTTATCAATAACCTGACGGCTTAGCAATGGGCAGCTGCCTCTCATCTTTTTTAGCAGATATTTTTATGGATCATTTAGAGACCCAATCAATTATCTCCAATAACAATCCAGAAATTTTACACTGGTTTAGGTACGTGGATGACCGCTTTGTGCTTTTTGGACTGTGATGAGAATGGTGCTCAAACCCTCTTACAAAAAATTAACAACATTCATTCTAAAATCTCATTTAGTTTGGAAATAGAAGATAATAATAAAATCAATTTTCTAGACATAACTATACAAAAAGTCTCGAACAATCTCTTTTTTCTATATACAGGAAACCTTCTCAAACAGACCATATAATTTCTGAAACCTCTAACCACCCCATGCAGCATAAATTAGCAGCATTTCATTGTTATATAAATAGACTTCTTTTAAAATTCCTATGTCAAAAGAAAACTACCTAAATGAGATTAACATTCTTAAACAAATTGCTTACAATAATAATTTTGATCCTAAAATCGTCAACAGATTAATAGAAAAAACAAAATTAAGAAAATCAGAAAAGAAATTTTTCCTACAGTTCCTGACAACACGGGAAATCAGTTAAATACATTGCTATCCCATTCACTAATGAGGTTGTCAACGGGAAAGGTCACTAAGTGCTTTAAAGATCATTTTCAGAATATTCAAATTTCCTATAGAACCAAACTAAATTTAGGATCTCAATTGTTAACTCAAAAGATAAAATAGATAAACTCTTAAAAGTGGCACATATCTTCTAAATTGTGACCCTTGTAATAGCGCTTATATCGGTAGAACATGTAGACCCCTTAAAACTAGAATAACAGAACATCTAACAAGATCAACTTCGGCTTATGGCACACATTTAAAAGAACTCAAACACAACTTTAGTCCACAAAAAAAATCAAAAATCTTGCACAATACTACATCTAAAAACTTTAATAGACTAGATTTTTTCGAAGACAGAAATAAACAAAGAGCTTAATACCAACAACTTATGTCTTAACACTCAAGTTAACCTTAATAGATCTTTTTTACCTTTACATGGTCTTATGAACTAAATCACTCGATGATGAAAAACAATTTACGCTTTAGCCCCATTTTTGGGAGATCCAACGTCCTTGTTCTTTGCATATTACATGATTTCCATATTCTTTTCAACAATTCAATTTATTAAAAACAATCTTTTTGGCCCAAACATAACAGTCAATTAATTTAAAGTTTTTTCATTTGTCTGCTGCACCCCCAGGAATGGAGGCAGGCCCTCCATTCCTGGGGGTCTCAAAGAACCTCACACTCCGTCTCCGCTATGTCCTCCTTATAACCATAATAATCCCCTATCAAACAACGCAACCGCTTCCTTTCTAACTCCACTAACATCTCCTCTACTATTTTCCCAACCTTGTGAGCTTCTTTGGTAGACCCCAGGGAGTGTCAGGAGAATGAGTTAGGGACTTAACATTAATTTTTCTTTTTCAAAATTTCTTTTTTTTTTTTTTAAAGGTTTAAAAAAAAAATTAAAATATTTTTTCTTTTTGAAGTTTTTCATTTGAAAAACCAAATTTTCACTCTGTAACGTTTGTCAAACAAAACAATTTTCAAATTTTTCATAGTTCATTATAATTTACGTGTCTGTTTAGAAGTAAGAATTTCTCAGTTATATTAAAAGTTTCAAAATAATATATCTCAATCTGATTTCTTGAACGCGCCCCCTGGTTTTCATAAATATTTTCACATTTGTCATAATTTACTACAAATTACGATTTCTTAATTATATTAAAGTTATAACAAATAATCATTACTTAAAATTGTTTTTGATTCCATTTCTCTAACACAGCCTTTAAACATAATAATTTTACAGTTCTTAACAACCACACTCTAAACAACCTCGGAGTAGTACTCTTTCTATACCCTTTAAAATGATTGTTTATCCTTTTTATACGTCAGTACAACTTTGTCCTAACCTAACATAATCACATGTTCTGTCTTTCCACAAAATGGTATAGTTTTTTAAATTTTTAAATCTCACCCAGGGAAAATGTAAAAATATTAATGTTGTTTGACTTTTATTTTAAATTTGGTAATAATGTGATATTTTATTGAAGCCCTAAATGTTTTGTTGGCTCAAATTTGCTGCGGCTCCTGCTTGACGACGAGTAAGTTTTGAACTTTATTTTCTTTTGCTTTTTCTTTTCCATACCAAGTCTATAAATTCATCACTTCACATTGATATACTATATTTAATGTTTAATTTCACGCAAAATAAATTTTAAAAATAAAAAAATTTAAAAAATTTAAAAAATCACTAAAATACAGCTTTTTTGAAAATTTCCCTTAAAATATTCCAACAAAATTTTTCAATCTTTCTTTTAAAGTTCATTTCTTGCTTGTAGATAGCACTGATGATGGTTTTACCGAAAGCGCTCTGCTAGGATTTTTTTAATAAAAATTTGCACGAAATACAAAGTCTCTTCATTTCCTTTATTTTGTTTGTCTTAAAAAAGAGGATGTTGTCAATTACCTATTTAATATAATATACCTGATCAACAAATCCAAATTCAGAGAAATGCGTCCCAGTCTAGGGTTGCCAGATGGTATCCAAAAGGAGGATATGTCCTTATTTTCCATATTTTGTTCTCTCATCCTCCCTTACCTATCGTATGTCCTCCTTCTGATATATGTCTTTAAAAAGAGTGGATGACATTGCTGAAAGAGAACGAAAACCTAAAATATGACAATTTAGTTCCAAGCAGTTTTTGAGCGCCAGAGGTGTAGAGATTGACGATGTTAACCTACATGATAAGTTTTGTACCTGATTTTATTTCTTAAATCGAAATCAGATGGCGATTTTGATGAAAAATATTATGATTTAAAGTTGGAAGAGTGGACAATATACTTCCAAAATGCTAATAACATTGAATGTTTCTCAGAACATCTTAAGATCTGCAACGAATCTGCGCGAACATAACGCGAATGTCCTTCCTTTTTATAGAAAGTCCTCCCTTTTAGACTCATCAGCCCTTCTTTATTAAATTATCATCTGGCAACCCTACGCCTCCCTCACTTGTATTAATATCTAACTTCCAAATAAAAACCCCTTGCAACTTAACTGCAGGAAACCTTATACTTGGATTAAATGCTTTTTATAGAATTTCCCAATTTTTCTATTAAAGACATTTTTTGATTTTTTTTTTTACATTTAATGCTGCTAAAAGTTTCAGTTTCAACAACTTATCTGTCTAAAAATCCCTAGATAGTATACTTTTTGCACGATTTTATAAAAATATATTTTTAAGCTCTGTTATACACATTATATTATAGCCATATATACATTATATCCACAGTCACAGCAGCTGCAAAAAAGCTCGTATTACTCTCGAACCAAAAAGTATTTCCCACCTTCCTTTCTGATGTATATTCTGTATTTCTGTTTGAAATACTGTTTCCAAATCTGGAGAATGGCGTCTCCTACAGCTGCGAGCATTTTTTATTCTATCCAAAAAAGAGATGTTTGCCTTATGAGTAAGCCACTCTTACAAGAAAGCTTTCTCCTCTTGCTCACCATACTGTGGATGTGTTCGGAAAAATAAATCAACATAATTTCTTCCTAAAATAACCCCGACTAAATCGCCCGAATGCATTTTAGCCTATGTTATAATAGACCTGACAGAAAAGCCCTTAAACTTAAAATAAGTTTCTTTTTATCTTGGTGTGTAATTAGGAAACACTCTTTATTACAAATTATTTATAATTTACCATGTAAGATTATGACAGATTTCTCTTAATAAATATATCAGAGTTCAAAAAAAGACTGTCAAAATTTTTGAGATCTCAATTTTAAAATTTTAAGAACCTAGTTTTCGCCTAGGTACCTGTTTGGCGACGGGAGTCTTTAGTTCTGGTTTAGGGCTATTTTGTTTTTGGGCTATCATGACGGGAGCAAAAACTGTTAGAGCAACATCTGGTGCCACTTTCATACATTATGGGCTCCTTTTCTCATTTTCACAATTTCTAGACTATGAAATTTTCTGCCTGCAGAAGTTTTACTTTTTCTTTTAAACCTTCAAACCTTTAGGTCCTGTCCTAATGAACTACCTCTTACTTTAATTGAGACACCCACGGTGTTTAGATAGCATTTCGATTTTTGGGCTTCCCAGTGGCGCCGCTTTGCGCTTAGTGTTTTTAATTTTAGTGCAAATTGGTGCTTTTTGAAATACAGATAAAAAAATATTTTCTCGACGCTACCAACACTCATTTTTAACGTTTTGATTTTTCAAGAACAGAAATTCTTCTACTGACAAAAATATTATTATTTAACAGCTCTATGTTGGTGTCTGTAGTCGAAATTTTCAGATGCTTCGCGTGTGACAAATTTTCGACCCTAAACTTCTTACACCAATTAACCACTTTTGATAAGATGTATTCCCTACATTTTCTTACTTGACATAGTATCACTTAGTTTGACACCCTCATTTATAAGAAATCTAACTATTATGCGTGTGCAACTGAAACTTGAACCGCCCGCTCTGTCACGGGGCTAAAACAAAGATTTCTCATGCACGCCTTCTAGATACCACATTATTACAATGTAAAGACTAAATTGCGGCTAGCGCCTTTCGTTTGGTCCTAAGAATAAATATTATTATTATATTTGAATTTCCCTCGTATATAAATTAACCTTATTGTTCTACACGATAGTTTAGCCACAAATTTAATTATCCTACACCTTTAAACTGTGACCTGAAATCTGTGCCAAAACGTGTTTATTTAAAAAGTAATAAAATGCATTTTAGGAGAACAATTTTCATGTTAAATCTGTGTAAAGTTGTACAGGTTAATGGGACACGTTGTACTTGTACAAACTACAGATTTTATGATATACCACCTTGACATAAACTACTTTTTTTGTCGGTTAATTTAGTTAATTAGAATTTCATTTAATTAACAATGCTTAAATGCGCTTTAGTAGTAGATATTGACAAGTAAAAAAAAACGTCTGTTTTTGTTTCTTCACCAATGACACTTTTTTTTCTGAATGAATCTTTATAAAAAAATTAAAATATTTTTTAAATAATCTTAGAATAGCTACTTTTAGATTAAAATGCAGAGCCAAGTTTTGACCTGGTGCACTCAGTGTCTATATTACATGAAATGTTTCAACGTATTTTTTTTCTTGTCATAACTTTGTTATCGTTCTACATAAAGGTATAAGATTTGGTAAGGTAAATTTTTATCAGTATTCTAATTACTTGGAAAAAAATTGGAAAAGTTATATCTAGCGGTTTCTGAGATATTCGAATTTTAAAATCCATTTTACTACTGACTGACTCACTTATTGCCTCATCAAAATTATGGGGCACTTTCCGAGAAAGTAGAAAATTAAAGATTGATATGCAGGTAGGTTTTGGAACAGAAGTAAAGGAACAAATCAGAAAACTGCACATTTTTACCTAGACGCCCTAGAACAGGAGGTAGCTTCGTATATTTAGAGGGTATTTTAGAAGTTTGCCATCTGAATAAACCTGAGTTCATAATTGTCTGGATGGCAGGATTTCATTCACGTACTGAGCTAAGTACGCCTAACTAATGTTTTCTTTGTATTATTGTATTTGCTTTTTTAAATTAAATTAACTTTCATTAATTACTTAGTGTTTCGTTACTGTTGTTTTGTTAATTGATACTCCTAGGAAAATAACATGTTTTTCTACAACAATGCTTATCCTATGAAAAATGCCCAGAAATTAAAAAATATACCAAATATATACAGTAAGTGGAATAGCAAAAGAAAATTTACTGATGGCGTTACTTTTTAAAATATTTACTCTTTTATAGCCGATCACTATATCACTGAAAAACGTCATTTTGTAGTGTCTGACTAGGTAACAAAACGTATTAAAACCAATTAGCACTTTAGCAACTTCTAGGCAAACACTAATATTTCTTAAACACTTTAAACTAAGTTGGCTTTTTTCAAGTCAGGAGTGTTTATTAAATTTTGTACACGTATTTGCTAAACACTGTATAAATAAAGATATAGAGTTAGACAAACCCTAAATAGAGAAAACAAAAATAACTCTAAATCTTAAAAAATAAAATGTATTTGAAATATAAAACAAGACTTAGACGAATAATTCTAAAAAGGAAAGGAAGTGACCATTTCCTGGCGCATAGACAAAAAGCGTCCTTCACAAATTATGTAACCCGAGAAAAGCATAACAGAGGATAAAACATCACGATGTGGTATAGTTACGGTTTAAGTTGCCTACGCGGGTATGTCGATATCTAATTAATCTACGTACTAAATACTAGAACAAAATTGTGGGCAGAAATTGGTCTAATTTTTAGATCTCACTGAGAGAGGCCGATATTTTTCGATAGGAACTTGGCCTCTATTTTACATCAGTGTTTTTGATGGGGGTATTTCATGCCTGTTTTCTTACTATACTCTCTCTCTCTCTCTCCCTCTCTGATAGGTAAATGTAGCAATTTTTCTTGCTTAGTGAAATAAATCCTACCTGAATTTTACATTCTAAGACAATCATGACCTCAGAAAATGAAGTTCAATCTAAATGCAAAATTTTAAAATACTCCCTTAGTATAAATGTGCAGTTTTTAGATTTTTTCCTTTACTCCTATGTAAATTTACAAACCAAATTTCATACCTTAATGTTTAACGAGATCGAAGTTATGATAAGGAAAAAATGGGCTGAAGCATTTCGTGTAAAATACACACATTCGTGCGGTAAGTCGGAACTTGTTCTGTCGCACTCTGTGCGCTTAGATAGAGATTTACAACGTTTTATTAAGCAACACGCCGTATATTTCGCATGCATTGTTTTGATCCCCACTACTCTGCTTCCAGAGGGAGATCGCGCGTTCTGCACAATGTTTGACATACAGTTTTCACCAAATTTAAAGGGATTTCGAAGATATGCACGTTACAAAATAAAATTTGAAGTAAATATAATCTGTTAAATTAAATTCAAACGAAGGTGTAACGATAATAAAGTTCATTATTTCATTTTTCCCCAAAAGTTATGAGAAAATAGTAAACAAAAGAGGGGAAGATTTTAGATGCACAATTTAAAATTATTTAAAGTATACGGGATCTAAAAAAGCGTAACGAATAAAACATTTTTTTTTTAAATAAACCCCCTATTTTTAAATTTTTTTTAAATTTTTTAAAATTTTCAATTTTTTTATTAATAATAATGCATACCTAAACCAAATTTAGTTTTTCCAATATTTCAATTTTCAAAAAAGAAAAAAATTTTTCACACCTGCAAAAATTAGATAGCGCCATTATTTTTGAAGGTGATCACTCATATTTGATATTAGCGTTATTCGAAGATGAAAAAGATAAAACAACGGAATTTTAATTAGATGCTACAGGGGGGTTCAAAATAAACCCAAAAATTTTTGGGTTTCATTAAATTGAAAAATCTCGTTTTTTTTAAAATGGGCACCATATATATTATTATTTTTCTAAAAAGATCTTACAAACCCACAATTTTTATTAATATATCATATACCTATTTTTAATACTTTGCGTTTTAAAATTAACTTTTCCAATATTTTACCTTCTTTCCCTAAGAATTGCTATAACATTATTGGCCATTTTTAAATTTTAAATTCACAGAAAAGTAAATAATAATAAATACCTATTACTAAAAATTAACTTATTTAATTATTATATAAAAAATCAAAAATAGCCCTTTTTATTTACACATGTTTGCTTTTTCGTATATTTTCTTTGGACGTTCCTACAAACGGTTTATTCCCCCGCACGCGTCCCGAACCTTTTTTCCCTATCTTCATATTTAGGGGGTTACATAAACACGATCTTTAACATATCCCCACAAAAAAAAATCTAGTGGTGTTAATACGATAGAGGGGGCCATCCAATGAATCCACCTCTACCGATCTATAGGTAATAGGCTGGGTCTTTGAAAAAACTTCTCGTTAGACAGCGTCCGACATTAGCATGTTTAAACAACATATTATAAACAGTTATTTTCTAGAAGATCAGCTATCCAACGTTATTAGAGTTTAAGTTACGATTTTTTTTAAATGGTCAATTTTAGCGGTTTTTTCGACTTTCCTTGGCGAAAAATTCACCGATAAAGTTTTATAAATTCTTTATAGAAGTTCTATTGAGAGTATTGCGACGAAGTCGAAATTAAATCAAAGTTTCTTACCCTTAAAAAAAAATCTTTTTTAATAGATTTTGTTATATAAAAAAAAAGATTTTGTTTTTTTTTAAAATTTACCTTTTTAAAAAAAACATGGTACTTGGTTTTTTGTTAAATTTTGACTCCAAGAAAATATGTATTTTTCTAATTTTTTTACATTTAGGCCGAGGGGATGACGCGTTGTTAAATTTAGCAATGGACTCAGCAATTGTTAAAAGTTAACAACGGTTTAGAATGTTTAAAAAAATGTCAGATTTTGACAGGTTGCCTACTAAAATCATTGAATAACACTGACAATGACGTTTTGTTAAACATTCTAAACCGTTGTTAACCTTCCATTGCTAAATTTAACAACGCGATCATCACTCGGCCGTTAAAGTGACAATTTTTCTTAACTAGTTACGAAAAGTAAAATTTTTCGCAACTGGTAATGAAAGGTAAGATATTTGACAACGTCAGTAAGTTTTGAGAAGTGTCACTTTAAATGTCAAAATTAGAAAAAAATTAAAAATCATATCATATTCAAAACAAAAAAGGTTGCGTGAAACGCGTTGTGTATCACTATTTTTCATAACTCACATTCTTTTGCGAAACTCGCTTTGCTTGTTTGGCAAAGATCTGCTCGTTACGCAAAATAGTGCTTTTCCCACAAATAACTATTGTAAACTCTGCTAATAACATACTAAAGCCAACTACGTTTCAAAAACAGTTTAAACACGCACTATGTAGTAGGCGATCAATCGTATGCGCGATGACGAATGTGTCTATTGCCGCAAGAATTTTAATCATTCTTCTTTAGGGATTGTTCCTTTTGAAGCTCTTCGACGGTTTACCCTAAAAAATCTTACCCCGGGATAAAATTGAAAATTTTAATATGCCTATACAAGCCTGTACTAACTTTAAGTAGACGATTTGAATTAACTTTTTCTACTGATTGAAAAGATTAGCATTTAAGTCGCATTTATATAATTGCTGTCAAATGTATAAATATATGGGAGATAGCCCTGTATCTATACTATGTGACAAAGAAAAGTAAACAACTGAAGGTCAATTCCTCAGTTTTAACTTATTGTCGTAAATGAGTCATGATTTTTATGCGAGTCTTAGTCTCAAATTCGAAATTTTGTCGAATGACAAAACTTGGCAACAGTGCAAATGCGGATAATTAAATGATAAAAACAAACTCTTGATAGATTACTTGGTTGGGGGTATACAACTCCCGTTGGCCGTGATACTAGTCAATCAGCCACATCGCAACGTGTTACTGGAAAGGGGAGAGCCGGTACGTTAATACAGCCTTCGTGGACTGTCCCGAGATAAAAAAAAACAGCGCCTAGCCCTAGAAAAAGGACTCCATTAATTGGTCGTAAACCTTTCCTTGATTCCCGAGGGTTAAAATCAGTTGAAACGGCAACCGTAGAGGTCTAACAGAAACTGTAAAAGACTCTTAAAAAAGCCAATAGTAAACATAACCTACACAATTTCAATCGTTAACGGTGATTTCGTGAATTTGTGTATTTCAAACTTGAGTGATATTTTTTTGAAAAGAAGAATAAACGAACTGTTATAAAAGAAAGACTACAATATTGCAGTGGGGCTCAGAAAGATAAACTAATAAAGTTGGCCAACGTTAATAAAAATGTCTCTTAAGGGGAAACCTTTTTTTTGCTAGATATTGAACACCGAAAATAAGTGGATTAATATTGTTTTAAAAAAAATTTCTTGCGAAATAATGAAATATAATAAAATGTAAAACATATAATACTTTATAGACAACAGTATTACTAAATATAGAAGATTTTTTTTGTACAATAACAATGTAATGTATAACTCCATAAAAAATTAAATTTTATTGGTATAAAAACATATTGAACTTTATTATTTCTAATATATATATTTATAAATATATATATATATATATATATATATATATATATATATATATATATATATATATATATATATATATATATATATATATATATATATATATATATATATATATATTGCTGATGTACAAAAAATTAAATATCTAGCATAAAAACATTTGTACTTTTATCATTTCTGATATATAATTAACTTATCATGCATGGACCCAAGATGGGCGAGGACACAGAGCCCCAGGGGCATCAGACGTCGTAGGAGAACAATAAAGCGAAAGCATTTGTAAAACACGGAAGGGTAGTTGGGATGGGTACAATATTTTGCCAAAGTAGAATGGGCATTTGGACCATCCCCATTCGGTGTAGCCACTGACTCCCAAGCATCGACGCAATCGTCTGCAACGGTACAAAGAAAGGCTTTGTGGGATTAGGACGTAATTTACAGTTTGATATGAGAAGAAAAGTTCATCACACCGTGGATGTTATGGTGTGATGAACGCAGGCGTTTATGTGGACGCCGCGGACTTATGTCAACAAATATGCGAAATATCATACCTTGTATTCATGTGCCATGGTGGGGTATCATCGAATATGATAGCAGGACACCTCTACTTTTTACTAGAGGTAACATAACGGCTCCTCGGTAGAAGAAAGAAGTAGAAGAACCACATGTTCTTCTACGTCTGAAAACAATAAAACACTAATTTTTAACAATACAATGCTAGACCACATGTGGCTATATTAGCTGTAGACCTAATGGATCATCACAATATTAACTGTTTAAAACTCAAAGATCGCTTGATGTCTCTCTCATTGAACATGTGTAGAACATTCTAGGTTTCAGAATATTGAACTAACCGCTTCACACTCTCACATCACTAGAAATGAGTTAGAGGTAGACTGAACTGACATATTCCCAAAGGGTATAACCAACTTATCTGTTCAATGCCCAGACGCGTCAATTATTTATGCTATTGACCATCCAATTGGCTAAACACCTAATCATTTATAAGCTATTGTGTACTATACATAAAAGCATAAAAGTAATAAAATATATCGTGTATAAATGGTGTTTATATTTTTTGCCATCGTAAAAAAAATTGTATTTAACCTTTTTGAAAAAGAAGACACCCCTTTCTCATTGAATTGGAACACTTACTAAGATTAATATATTTTGTAAATAAGCAATTGTCTTTTTTGGGGGCCAGTGTAAGACTGATGTATGCCCTTTCCAGGTATTTATGCACATACCACTATAAAAGGTTATTAGAACATTTTTAGCATACATTAATCAAAATTCAAGTTACATCGAATTTTACAGTATTTTCGATAACCGTAGCAGTGCGTCGATTAAATCTTTTTAGATCATAAAATGGGGGACGAAAATAATAATTAGATATTTCGGGAGAGGATAACTAAGTAGATTGTATTAATTGAGTTAAAGCGCTTTAAAAGTAGTTTAAAAAGATGGGTTTTTAGGGAGATAAAATTGAGTGATAAAATGTATTAAAAACCATAAAATCGTGTTTTTTTTAACCGAACAACAAAATTTATTGAACTACCTAGTAGAATCCCTTGGGCACATCTTTCGAACAACTATCTACCTAGAGGCAGCCTTGCCTTTCCTTCTTTCTTTCTCACGTACGCTGTTCACACAGTCGAGTGGCAAGGCTTCTTCTAGGTAGATCCAATTTCTTTGGCTATACCTAAACAAAATATTTTTGTCAATAGTTCTTTAAATAGATGTTACTCCAATGATAAGTTAATTATTATATTTTACTAAGGTTTAAATATTTTAAGTTTACTCAAACTATATTTAATGGATTAGACGTTATAGGTCTTTTACACCTCGAATCGGTTCTGAACTTAATGACTAAATAATTATTTTACCAGGAACAAACGTGAACGTAGTCGCGACACAAACTAATGTCCTAATTAAAAGGGTGCAGTTCTACAGGAATTTTATGCACAATATTATTGGACTGTTAAAACTCCATAGAGAAGTGATCGTGTGAAACCATACGTATATACCAAGGAAGTTTAAAGGTGTATGGAAGCCCAATACTGTAGAACAAAATTGTCCAGGTGTGCAGGGGGGGGAATAGGGGTTGGGCCCCCGGGGAAATTTTCGCAATGAATAGTAGGTCAGGGCCGGATTTCCATAATTTTTTGTTACTATCTATAAAATTAATCATAAATGTAAAATCCCAAAATTCCTGTTTTTTTTTTTTTTTTGCACAAAATTGTTGGTTATTAAAATTACTACTATAGAATATTTAAAATTATTGTGTTATTTAGATTTTTTATCATCTGATATTATGGAAAGAATAGATGGGCCACTTTACTGCCTTTTATTTAAAGGTCGATTTTTTGGAAGTTTTTTTTTTACAAAAATCTTTGTAAAAAAAAAACACGTTTTTTTTAAAAAAAATTTCAAACATTGTATGATAGTATTATGTACTTATCCCAATTTTGGATAAAAGAAGGGAAAATAGTGTAAATAAGTTTAATCTAATCCTAAGATTCTGGTTGTACATTAAAAATGACAATTTTTATAACTGCTTTTTTGGCATATACTTTTCACTAATAACAAACATTCATGAGACAGAATAACAGGGTTAAAAATGTTTAAACCTTGGGACCTGAGTATCCATTGTAACAGTATCCGTTAAATATTATGTGTACAGTATGTCGAGTTAAAAAGTTATAATGCAAGATTAAAAAAAAAATCTAATTTATTTTTGTGGTATTGTCTAAATTCCTCCTCTCCATTTTGATCAAATTTTACAAGGGGGAACAAATCTTTTTTTTGGGGTTTTTTTTAGACCCCCAAAAATTGAAAATTAAACAACCTTTTTACTAATTTTTTCCCCTTTTTTTGTAAAATTTGATTTTTACAAAAGTGGCACACGATATTTTATAAACACCTTTTTTAAAACCTTTTTTTTTATTTATTTTACATCTTTTTTTTCCCTTAAATTTCGAACTTTTTAATTCAAAGGCAGCAGCCATATTTGTTAAAAAAAAAAAGTGTAAAAAAAGTAAAATAAACAAAAAAAAAGTTTTTAAAAGGGTTTGTGAAATATTGTGTGCCTTTAGTGAAAAATAAGAATTTTGTCAAAAAAAGGAGGAATATTAAAAAGGTTATTTAATTTTAATTTTGATGATAATATCTGAAAAAAGAAACATTGCCGAATTTTTTTAGATTTGTAATCAGCGCCCCAAAAAAACCCTCCAAAATTGTACTTTCTTTCATTAATTAGAGGGACCTTATAATTAAAATTTGCCTGGTCTGCCCAGTAATCAAAATTTTACCTTTTTAAAAGAGTGTACTAAATTATTAAATGAAATAAAAGTCCCTAAATGTAAACCTTTTTTTTTTTAATAACCCAAAAAAATACAAAACTTTGGAAATCTCTAAAAGTTGTTAAATTCCTTACTTCCTCACTAATTTTCCCCTATAAAATTTTCATTTTCTATTATTTATAATTATATATTATTATTTATTCGATTACCTAACGTTACGTCTTATAAGAAGCACCAATTTAAATAAAAAAATACTTACCTAAAGTTAAAAAGACGGGTATGTTCCCCTTAAAAAAAAAAATTAAGGTTTTAATAAAAAAAAACCCAAAAAACCCCCGGTTTTTAAATTCCCCCCCGGCCCAAAAAATTTAATTTTTAAATTACACTGATTTATCAGGGTAAGTAGGCAACACATTAAATTATTTCGTGGAATTTTTCGCAGAATCGGCGGGGCCAACTCTGACAGTTATTTTCATACTGGGCTGGACATTTTTTGATCGAATGGGCCATAGCATTAGGCTTCCATACACCTTTAAACTTCCTTGGTATATACAGATACAGACCTATAAATCTGAGTCATAATAAAATTATAAGACCATTTGTTACGTATGTAAAGAAAAGAGTTTGTTATTGTGATAATTTACTAGGTACTTTCAGGTACTCTCTATCTTTTAGAATTTGAATATTATTTTAAAAGATTGCAAGAAACATCCCAAAAACTTTAAAATTTTATTAAAAGTGCATGATTTAGTTTGCTGGAGGATTTTAAGTAATCCAACAGAACTACTACTGCTAAGTTTATTATCTGTCATCCTCAGTAGTTTTGAGAACCTCCTTGAAGAGTTACAACCATGTAAACCCAGACATTACATCCGGCAAAATACGCACTGTTTCTCGTATTCCCTTATTTCCCCACCCATTATTATGTCAATTAATTTAGACAACACGAGCAAAACTCGCTAGGCGAATTGACTTTAAGAAAGAGAATAACATATATGACTTTTTCCATGCATCCGATAATGTAGTAGTTTTTTAGATATGTTGTAATATGTATGATCACAGGACAATACCTTATTAAAGTTACTTCCTCAAAAGTGGTCATCTTAGAATCATAATATCAGGACCCGAATTTTTGATATACGTCGTATCTTTATAAGTGTGATATTTTGGATACCTTAATATTTACAGGTCATAATATACTTTATTTATATCATTTTTTAGAGACAAATATTTTTTTTTTTACAAATACCATTTTCAACCGAACTGGTGTTCTGTTTTTGTAAATACATTTTGTCTCCATTTGTTGTGTAAAAAAAATAAATTTCTTTTTAGTAAGTTAGCAGGAAGTAGAAATGCTTATTTTTTCTTACAATTTGAAACAGAAATATAGGCAATATTTTATTCGAAACTGCAAAATAGATTTTATTTACCAAATGGTATTTAAGTTTTTATTTCTAAACTCTAGTTTTAATTAAAAAAAAAACTCTAATTCATATGTGCAGTCAAACGGTTTGTATAGTCTAAGCTCTTGCATACATCCATGTCCGACCGTATAAAAAGTAATTTTATATGACTACATATATATACCATGCCGGCATAGGTAAACATATTATGGGTAGCATCTATTACGTATCCCTATTTGGATAGTATTATTTTACAGAGTGAAAACCACCAAGTTATTTACTTTACTCACTTTTTTTAAATTATTTTTTTGGAGTTGATTAACGATTCAGTATATGGGTGATTTAAAAAAATATGCCATTGGAGGATTCCTTGGCCAAAAATTAGACGGAAATGTTATATAAACATAGGTCCAAAACGGCATCAGTTTTTACAGGGTGTGAAAAAAACATTTGCAAACTGGTATTTTCCTTTTATTTTTAGGTCGGGTTTTTCGACTTAAAACATTCACCGAAATACCCCTTCTGGTAATAAACTTTGGTTACTATTATGGACCAGTGGCACAGCTTCGGGAATCTTTATTAATTTTTTCCCTTGTTAATATTTATAATAATATTATTAATGTTGTTTTTTTTGCTTAATTTTCCATGAAAAAAGCACTCATGAGTAAACTTAATAAACTTAACAGTTTTCGAGATTTTCTAATTTTAAACTTGTGTGGTACGAAAAGGATAATATTTAAAATTAGTACCAATTCTAATTTTGGTAACA
Organism: Listronotus oregonensis; assembly: GCA_019359885.1. Taxonomy (NCBI): domain Eukaryota; kingdom Metazoa; phylum Arthropoda; class Insecta; order Coleoptera; family Curculionidae; genus Listronotus; species Listronotus oregonensis. The sequence goes on along the minus strand of JAHBCN010006385.1, from coordinate 95,306 downwards.
AGAACAATAAAACCAGAATTAAATGCATGTATTTGAGCAAGGGACGGACACTTTCAACATTTTTTATTAAAATTACTTTTTTCTTCAATTTTAAATGTTACTCTTTCGGTACCACGTTAGTTAACAATAAGAATATCTCGAAAACCGTTAAATTTATCGAATTATTTCAATTTACCTTTTTTTATATTATAGAACTAAGTATCATGTACCAAATTATTAAGAATATTGACAAATGACGAAATTATGGTAAAAAAATAAAATTGCCTAAAGTTACGCCACTGATCCATAATAATCAGTGGCGCAGCTACGTAACCAAGGGCCCTGGGGCAAATAGGTAAGTGAGGCCCTATCTATACTGGTTAAAATCTAAATACTTTAAAGGTGCATAATTTTGACTATTTCTTTAAAAACGTCAATCATTAAGTTATCATTAAGTTCCTTGGCTACGCCAGCATCTTTGATGTCTTAAATAATTTTAAAACTTATGTTATACTTTGAAAAATTTTTAATACAGGGGTTTATCAATACAATCAAAACCACTATTTAATAATAGAACACAAAATTCAAAGATAATTTTTGAAAATTTTATTAAAAAAGGGGTAGAAATAACTATATTCTTTCCTCTAGAGTAAAGTACCTTTCCTTCCTTAGATTTTAATGTTTACTGTTTCGCGTCGTGGATTAAATTATTCGTTGAAGGAAAAGAGCCACTTAACAGTTTTATCAGCCAAATTTTAAATTAAGCTTTTGTCTGGATGTTAATTACACAGGTCCACAAAAAAGTGATGTGTGCTGGGTGTCGGACTAAGACTTTCTGGCGTATTTTTTCCTCTGAACACACCACACCACAAAGTTGGGGATCAAACAGCAAAAAAACGAGAAAACCCCAAACGACACGGTACATTTACCGGCAAAACCTGCTACCGGATGTTTGGGCCACGACTACCAACGGGGGTTGCCCCCCGAGCGGGTCATAGGGGGAAACCCATTAAATTTAAGGGTAATATTGGCTCCCCTAATTATTTTAGAAGAAAATATTATTGGGGTTTTTAAAGGCACTAAAAACTGAACCCAGTGTAAAATTTCAGCTCTTCTCAGTCCCCCA
>JAHBCN010006385.1:44846-94184 GCA_019359885.1 Listronotus oregonensis | reverse complement strand
TTTGCTGTTTGACCCCCAATTTTGACTTCGGATTTGTGTTTAGCGAAAAAAAAATACCACAAAAAATCCTAGTCCGACACGCAGCACACACCACTTTTTTTGTCGGCCTGTGTTATTAAAGTAGCTGAAATTTGATTTTAGTTTGAAGTTGGAGAAAAACATAGATTTATTTTAATATTATTATACGATTTAGTTGTTTTCGGCATAATTCAGATCGTAGCTGTTTCTTGCAGTTTATTTAATTTTAGGGGATAATTAAGAAAATTCACCTGTGATGCTTATTTCCCAATAAAATAATAGATATTTTAAAAATTAATTTAACAAAAATAAAAAATTTAAGACTTTTTGAGTTTTTTTAGTTTTGGAGGTGTGCGATATGTTTTTTGAATCATCCTGTACATGGTAGCTCGATTCAAACCAAAAAGAAAATATACAGAAATCTCGATTAGAATGAGCGGCGTTAGGCGTTGGTCATTCGGATATAGGTACGGTCACGACCGTAACGATCTCGTGTGGTAGATAACCCCGAATGATGCCGATCTTTGACATGGAATAAGACCTTTGGTCCATATTCTCGGTTTTTAGACAAAAAAAGCTGTTTTCGGCACTCCTTTATTATAAATATAGACTATTATATTATATAAATTGTTTTTAACATAAAGATAATAATTCTAGATTTTTACATATTATTTAAAACACAATATTTTTAAATAAATATAGTTAAATTCAGGTCTAACGACAAGCTTATATTGTTGTTTCATAGCAAAAATGTACTTTCTATGGAGATGCGATTTCAGGATATCTTTAAAGTTAATTACGTATTAATTATTTATACAAGGGGGGATCAAAAAAAGAGACATTGACAATAAATGGTGTAATAAAATATTCAGCACACATCATTTTTTCATATAATCTTCTCCTTCAGAAAGGTATTTTTTCGGCCGATTTGAAGGACCTAAAGCTTCTTTAATAGGCCAAAAAAAAAGAAAATACCTGAATGAAAAGTCAGGGCTCAAAGAAAGATGGTCCAGTGGAATCCGTCTTATTTCCTCCAATTTTGCACAAGTTAGAATTGTAGTATGTGAGCGAGGGCAGTTGTTGAAGAGAAAAGCTTACATTAATTGTATTAAGGTATTGCCAGACGTCGATCCCCATGGTCTAACGCCTTCACGAGCTAGAAAATTAATCATAATGCGTTGCGCAGTAAAGGGGTAAAGCTGATGTTGCTCAAAGATCAAAAGGGTATTTGGTTGTGATCGTTTAGGGTTAGGGGCCTGTGTTACGGAATCTACGATCAAACGGTTTTACAACACGTAAACAGGAGAAATCACATGACAGGCTTTAATCGGTGGTGGAAGGTTGAGGGGATAGTTAAATGTTTGAAGGATGTCAGGCATAATCTAGTGACTATTGGGTGGCTATCAGTTCTGGTTCTGGTTGGTTTACGACTACAGTATTAAATATTTCGGTAAGGCAATTGACTCATAATCAGCCAAATGCACCTTCCTGATTTTGGGGGTAATTCTGAGGGTCTTGGAGGCATTATCGGGTTTCGTGCACATAAGACTTTTGATCAGTGTGTTGAGAACTATCAATTCTTAAAGTTTTCAAAACCCATTTTTCATAAGGATTGTGCAGGGTCCTTTAGTTAGGATTTTTTCTATTTTTCCGCACATTTTTTTTAGAAAAATGTTGCATTAGTTGGATGGATTCATTTAATAAAAAATATTATTTTTGCCAGACGGGACCACTTAGTCAATTGAGCTCTAATTTTCCAGATCTACCTGAAGAATACAATCAAAAATAAAAAGTTTTTTTTATTTTCGGTAACAAATTCGTCACCATTCTTAAGACATGAAAAAAAAATTAAAATGTTAAAAAATTAACAATAATTAAAATTAAAAATATTTTACGTTGACTTTTTAAAATAAAGATATTTTGGGACTGTTTTTATAATTTTTGACAAAATGTCGCCAATAATGAAATTTATTTCTTTTGATATGTACATACAGGGTGTCCCAGAAGTAATGGGACACAGCGCAAGAGCAGATTCCTTAGGTCAAAATAATGCAATTAACGTAAACTTGCCTTATCCCAAAGTTGATAATAACCAAGATACAGGGTGTCAAACTTTTAATTCTGTTTTCGTTTTTTCATAATAATTTCTTAACTAAATGACATAGCGGTACGAAATTTAGGATTTGGGGGTTCTTTGAGGCGAGATATTCAAATTTGTCCATATTTTTCATGGTGCTGGTAGAGGGCGCCAGCTACGGCCTACCCCACTTGTTTTAGATTGCATAATTTTTTTAAGCGAAGTATTTTGACCTGTTTATTAAAAAAAAAGTTACTATAGTTCCCTCTGCGTCAAAAATGTATACTTTATTTATGTCTCTAGAAGCAACTGTTTTTGAGATAAATGTATTTTAAAGGACCCCGCAATTTTTCTATGGAAAATAGTTTTCGATCAGTTGTTTTCAAACTTTGCAAAGTAATAGTTTTTAACACGCTGATCAAAAGTCTCCACGGGCACAAAACATAAAAACCCCTTTACCCCCCCCAAATCAGCCTTAAAAGTCACCAGGAATTTGGAAACTTTTGAGAGTAATTTTGGGGGGGTAGAGGGGTTTTTGGGTTTTGTGCCCGTGAAAACTTTTGATCAGCTTAGCATCAGTTAAAAACTATTATTTTGCAAATTTTGAAAACAATCGGCCGAAAACCATTTTCCATAAGAAAATTGCGGGGTCCTTTAAAATGCATTTATCTCGAAAACAATTGCTTCTAAAGACATAAATGAGGTATACATTTTTGACGCAGAGGGAACTATAGTAACTACTTTTTAATAAACAGGTCAAAAATACTAAGCTTAAAAAAGTTATGCCATCCAAAACAAGTGGGGTAGGCGACTGGCCCCTACCAGCAACATGAGAAGTATGGACACATTTGAATTTCTCGCCTCAAAGAACCCCCTAATCCCAAATTTTGTATCGCTATGTCATTTAGTTCAGAAATTATTACGAAAAAACGAAAACAAAATTAAAAGTTTGACACCCTGTATCTTAGTTATTACTAACTTTGGGATAAGGCAAGTTTACGTTAATTACATTATTTCGATCTAAGGAATCTGCTGTTACTCTGTGTCCCGTTACTTCTGGGACACCCTGTATATTTAATGTTTTCAAAAATTAAGAGGTAACTTGTTAAATTTTAAGGTTTAAGTATATTTATTAAAAAAGCCATTGCAAAAACGATCAAAACGTTCCCATTTAAGATTAATTAATATTATCAAATACTCTTTGGCACATTTTTTTCATGTATGGCATTATGTGTTTTCTAATCTACATAAAGTTTATTACATTCCTAAAGAAGTTTATAAATAAAATTATATTTAGTAAAATTTTAAATTTTTCGCCTATTTGTTTTTTTTTTGATAAGCCACGAATATATGTTTGTTTATGTAATTTTGTCTAAAATGGGGTTTTTAAAATTAGGAAAACAATTTTTACAAAACTAACAGCTGCTTATAAGCCAAAGGGCTTTAAGCTTTCAGACTCACTATGAAAAATTATTCACAGTTGAAACATTTAACTTGTTGACATAAATTACTTAAATTAACATAAATTTGATTGATGTCGTGCCCTCTTGGGTAATTTTATTTATTAGTAATCATTACCCTGCCAAATCAATAGCGAATTATCCATATTTCAAACTGGATTTGTAACTCGCTGTCATCATGTAACATTTGCGATATTTTTATTTCAGTGTACCTGGCACCGTCGTCCCATATTTTTCCAGATCGACCTTATGCCAGCTTATGCCTCGATTTCGTGATTGAAATTTCCAAAACTAATATTTTTCGGCTTAGCATTGAGTTATCGTGCACGTCGGATGGTTTTTGCATAGTAATTTTTGGGTTTTATCACGACAGGTTTGAGTAAAAATGCCATTATAGATTCGTGAATGTCCCCTGTTATTATTACGGGGCTTTTTGGAAAGTTTTAATTTCCTTTGGGACATAAATTTGTATTTTTTTTAATTTTAAATGTAATATGTGCCAAGGTATTGTCCAAATTCTAAATTAATTTCAATCTCTGTTTGTGAGATTAAAAAAATTAATAAATTGTATCTTATAATAAATACAGGATGCGGCAGCATAACTTCCTTTTTTCAAAACTTAATAAATAGCATGTTATGAATCAGAAAGTATTAATTTGATTTCTACAATGTTGGTACATACCTAAAGTTTTGTTTTACATAGCTTTGAAGAGCAAATCACGTAGGTGACGTCCCCATTCTCGATACATTGAGTAAACCGATTTCTGGCTCTTCTCATGACTCTTTTAAGCATAACAGGCGTTATGTTGGCAATTTCTTCCTGGATGTTGTTCTTTAAATCTTGAAGGGTCCCTGGACGGTTCACATACACACGGGATTTTAAAATACCCCTAGAAAAAATCGCAAGCGGATAAATCGGGAGATCGCGCCGGCCATTGCAAATTGCCCCTGATCAAAAAAGGAAGTTATGCTGCCGCGCCAGCTATGTAAAACATATCAGCTTGGACACAAAGAGAAAATCTTCGGTACTGGCATGGACTTCCGGGTCTCAGACACTCGAAGGCCTTTATAAGCCCACCGAAACAACATGTACTGTCAAATTACTGGAGCAATCAAGGGTACACCTTAAAACTGTAGTGGGACTGTACACGGGACACTGCAGATTAAAATACCACATGCACAAGATCGGCCTAGCGGAAGACGCCGAGTGCCGCATGTGCTGGAGGGATGAATCGGCAGAACATATAAATTGTGATTCGTGCCCAGCAATGGTCATCGAAGCACGACTCAGAATCGCAATCCTCGGCAATGACACCTTTGTTGCCGGGGAAGGTGAAAGATCTCTTCCCAACAGGATCATCAGATTTATTAGAAGTCTGGAACCTGGTGGGAGAAATATAAAAGGGTGTGAGCCAGAATAGACCGATCGGTCGCGGTGGAAGGGTGTTATACCCACTCACTTTAAACCTACCTACCTATGTAAAACAAAACTTTAGGTATGAACCAACATTGTAAAAACCAAATAAAAGCTTTCTGATTCCTACAGTGCGTTTATTAAGTTTTGAAAAAAAGAAGTTATGCTGCCGCACCCTGTATAATGAGAATAAAATATACAAGTAACAGTTTGGTTGCAATACAAATCTCTAGTAAACTTTGAAGGTTTTTTTACGGTTTTAAAGATTTCTTATGCGATTTTTCGCAGCATTTTGTCTTGCTTTTTTATTTAAAATTCTTATGGTTTAAAATTAATTGCTGCAATTTGTTCATTGTTTACAATAAGGTTTACTAACCTAAATTTATGAATAAATATATTTTTTTATTTCCAAAAAGTATAAAATAAATGCACAACTGAATTTTTTTACTTGTTAAGAAATTTTTAAAAACCAAAATGTGTGAAATCTTTTAAACTGTAAAATCAGCTTTATATATATATATATATATATATATATATATAATATATATATATATATATATATATATATATATATATATATATATATATATATATATATATATATATATATATATATATATACACCGGGTGTTTCTCAAAGGTGGTTCCCCCCTATAACTTTTATATTTTTTGAGATGGAAAATGAAATTTGGCTTGTCGTTATATGACCTAAAAATGCATTGAATGACGTGTTCAATTGTTTCTGATGATTTCCGGTGTCACCGGAAATGACATCAACTTTTAAATTTTAAATGGAACACCCTGTATTTTTTCTATCTATTTGATAAAAAATGACATCCTTAATACAATGACACTCCATATGTCAACTTTTGACATTTTCCTTTAAAAATTATTTATTTTTTTAAATTTAATCTAGAGTGCCATGACCTCGTTAAAACAACCAATTTGAGTCAAGGAGGCGTGAAAAAATAGTTTTAATTATCTGACGTATTTTATGTCTTTTCCAGAAAGGTAAAAATATTTCAAAATTGTATTTTTAAACATAACTTATTTTTTTCAAATGAAACAATGGTGGCTCGTTAGCATATTCAAAAAGAGCATTTTTTTGTGAATAATTTGATACCCCACACTTGATATTTGGGGTTACACTAAAAAAGCTAAAAAATAGGCATAGCAGTTGTTGCTTATAAGTATAATAATTATTATATTGTTATTATTAATTATTATATTTAAAGGTATTAAAATTAAAATGCCTTATTAATAAACACAGCAATAACTTTAAATAACTAACTGCCATTTAATTATTAAACTATGTAACAATCATTGTTTAACATCAAAGTTTTTGTTTATTTCCAAGCCTATCTGACACAATTGCCGAAATGCATGCATCGGCTCGGACGTTTTAATAATTTTATAAGCAACAACTACTATGCATATTTTGTTTTTTTAGTTTTGATTTAACTTAAAATATCAAGTGTGGGGTATCAAATTATTCACAAAAACATGCTCTTTTCAAATATGCCAACGAGCCACCATCGTTCCATTTGAAAAAATTGAGTTATGTCTAAAAATAAAATTTTGGAATCGTTTTACCTTTCTGGAAATGACATAAAATACGTCAGATAATTAAAACTATTTTTTCACGCCTCATTGACTTAAAATTGGTTGTTTTAACGACGTCATGGCATTCTAGATTGAATTTTTAAAAAATAAATATTTTTAAAGGAAAATGTCAAAAGTTGACATATAGGGTGTCATTGTATTTAGGATGTCATTTTCTATCGAATAGGTAAAAAAATACAGGGTGTTCCATTTAAAATTCAAAAATTGAGGTTATTTCCGGTGAAACCGAAAATCGTCAGAAACAATTGAATACGTCATTCAATGCATTTAAAAGTCATATATCGACACGCCAAATGTCATTTTTCCATCTTAAAAAATGAAAAAGTTGTAGGGGGAAACCACCTTTGAAAAACACCCGGTATATATATTTATATCGAAATGGTAAAAAAATCGGCTAATTTAAAAAAAAAAATGCCTTTTTTTGATTTTTCATTAAATGTGGCAAATTGGCTTGTAAGAAACCTTCCTTTTTAAGAAATCATTTGGTTTTTTGTTTAAAAATACAAAATTTTGAAAAAAATGTATTTTTTTAACAAAAAATAATATTATAAAAAAGATTTATGTTTTAATTTAATAAAACAGTTTTAAAAATATGTGTTTTCTTAGCCTTTAACGGGTACTAGTACCTTAAGGTATTTATGTCATATTCCCTCGGTATTCTCCTTTATATTTCATACAATTTTTTGCATATTACACAAAAATTGTAGGTTTGGACTTAGTTCACTTTTCTTCCGTAGTGATGATATAGTTTTTAATTTTTAATTTAGTATCACTTACATTTAAAACTTTATTTGTTTAATGGCCATGGCAACTGTCTGGTGACCTAAATATACATTCTGCAATTGATCTTTTAACCTTAAAGAGATCCATATATCCGAAAAACTGCCTAAACTGATTTTTTATCTGCAAAAAATCTAGTAAAAGTAATTAAGTCAATTTCCTGCAAAATTATGTCACAGTTCTCTCAGACGGCAAACGTATATCCTTTTTGTATTAAAAATGCAGACACTGCTAACAATGTGATTAAATGAGAATTTTACGCATTTCATCTTGTATAAATGGTGTAACTGGAATACCTATTTATGTAATTGGACGTAAAATACGATCTTATTGTCAATACATTTTTTTATAATACAATGTTGGTAGTTAAACATTTTTTTCAAAGAAGTGTGCTCCCTGCTGGACGGAGCAGACCTTTTCTGTCACTTGGCTGAGCAGATTGGTGCCAGAAACAGCTACTTAATGGATAATAGAACACGTAAAATGATTTATTTTGTTCATTGTTGAATAGATCCAAATTAAAAAAAAACTAAAGAAAATATACTTTTTTATTTGCAAAAGAATAATTTAGATCTCATTTCAAGTTTAATTTTTTTACTTAATTGTATAAAACTGTCATTCTCATTAAAATATATAACTCTTGTTTGCTAACACCCAATCAATTTCATTCTGTGAACCATTTATTATTTAAGGTCATACAACGCCTGTCACTCTTAACTCAATTACATTTAACTGCTTTTATTTAATTTAAGTACTCCAGTTAACAAGATGTCGTTAGCTTGGAAAACAATTGATCCACTTATCTTCTACAAGTACCACTTAAGAACCGGGCTTTTTATTTTTGGCTAATGTTCTGGTTAATTTTGGCAACTCTAAAAATATTTAGTATTCCTGGAAAAAATAAATGGACAAGCCATTTTTAACTGCATACTGCATATATGAGATTAGGGCTCTATAGCCACAACTATAATAGAAATAACAATTTTGGTTAAAATTTTATTGTTAATTTTAAATGTTTTGTCACAATTTTTTTGTACTTTGGAAGATCGTTTCGATGATGCTCCACTCAGTTTGTAACTGGAAAAATATGGAATAAAAACGTCTTTATAAAATTTATTTTTCTTAAACTCCATTCTCCATTAAAAAGGTTGGCGTTCTTTGAATTTTAAGACAACTGTCATAATCCGAACACTGTATTGCTCTGTACAAGACAAAATTTTAACAAATTATTTTTGTGAAATAAGTAATAAAAGTTAGATAATCAATCTACGGAAAGCAGGAGTTTGTCACAGACTTTCTTAATATTTCTATTGTACTGTGCGATCTATTATAAGTGGGTTTTGGCCCCTTTTTTATTTTAAAATTTTCAAACCAAAAATTTATTTAATGGGATAGCTCAAAGTTTTTTATGACCTAAAAATTTTTTTTCTAATAGGCTCAATAAAAATTGAGGCAGTTAAACGATTAGTTTTCAAGATATTCCCTCTCCAAAATTTCAAAAAAAAAAATTAGTGGCACCTTGTATATAAATATAAAGATGAGTTACCTGTTAATCTGTCTAAGTAAATTTTTGTTTTAATATAGTCTTATTGATGGCTGTCAAAAATTAAACGATTAGGTCATCAGTTAACATCAATCAAAATGGTTTATTCAGACGAAGAAAAACGCCATATTGTCTTATGCTACATTAGAAACAATTAACGAGAGGCTCTTACGCGCAAAAGATATCGGCAGCTTTATTCTGGCAGACTTGTGCCATCAAAATCCACAATAAATAGAATATTAAGTAACCCTGAAATAAATGCCGTCAATAGATTGGCGACCATGTAAATTTTTTTAAAATTTTTGAGACGGAATATCTTGAAAAGTAATAGTTCAACTGCCTCAATTTTTATTGAGCCTATTAGAAAAATTTTCAAACTATGAAAAAATATAGACCAAAACTAGTTATCCTATTTAAAAAAAAAGTACGACTTTGCAATTACTTGTTGGTATAAAAATTCAGGTTATAAAAACCTGATTCTAAAATCAAAAAAAGGCCAAAATCTGGGGTCTACTTTTGATGAATCGCACTGTACCCGATACGATAAAGACATTTAGAGAAACTAGTTTTTACTTAAAAAGATCTGGACAAGAAAGACGAGAAGCAACAAATTCAGATGATGATCAATGTTTTTAGCTATTAGTGCTTCATGAAACTACAGTTCCTAACACAGCATTGGTTTAGAGATTGGTAAATGTTTTTGGAATCATTGTTTCATTAAAGACTTACGAATAAAATTTTGGGAATAGACTTTAACATCTCATCCTGTACCTGCTACAGGCAACTGTTAAATGCAGATCATGTTTGGATGGAATTTTCTCGAGCATGCGTCCTTTTTACCGAGAAGTCCTGTTTTATGAGATTTTTTACCTGATGGACGTCTAAGAGTGTATAGAAGACCCGAAGGTTGTTTCCCTCATAGGGTAAAAATTTGCTCTTGGGGATGTAATGCTATAAGGAGGGACCTTTTTGGAAGCACCATCAGATCTTGTTAGGTTTTAAAGAGAAGCCACAGTACTGATAGGTCCATAAAAAAATGTTTAAAATTTTTTTCATGACAGGCTTTGATGCGTTGTCCATTGTTGAGAACCAACTCCTGGCTGGTTTATACTTTATTAATGTTGGTATTTAGGTACTACACACGTACACACTATCCTCTCATTTAATATATCTAATCTGTGCTACACACCCATAGGACCGGATATAAATCCCAAAAGATATGTGGGACAAACTAGGAGAAAAATTGGGGTAAACTTATGGCGAGTTTTAGATTCCGCTTGAAGAAGCTCTGCAAAATGGGGGAAAATGCCGCAACACAAGAATGTTCCTTTACTTTAAAACATGCCAAAAAAAAGAAGGTTGTGACTTTAACTCGTAGGAGCAATACCAGAGTAATTTTTTTATTACAGTTCTTTATATTTTAATTTATAAAATTTTTAAAATTGAGCATATCCTTTTTTTTGACGAAAGCTTAAATTAGTAAAACAGTTCTAGGGTCAATAAGAATAAGATGTAAAAAAAATAATATTTTAAAGTAAGTTTTAAAGTTATATCCAAAGTTATATTCTTGTTTTGTTTCCATAGGTATGGCAGCTAATTCTTGCATATGTGCTTGCAAATTTAAATAATTTTATACATTTTATGTTTATATTTTTTGGTAACGACTATACATTTGCGTTTTTAACAAACTCCATTTGAGTCGATTTAAACTAATTACAATTTAGGTTAATCTGATTTACTTCATCGTGCGTTAAGTGTTTGCATTGTTATTCTTTTGTCCTCAATGCATGTCTCTGATTTTTTAATTCAATTAGTTGAATTACTGCAAACACATGGTTGTAATAAAATAGAACTATCAATGTGCTGCAGCCTGACAAAGAAAACTTTGGTATATTTTTATAATTTGTAGAAATTACCCAAATTGTTAATTAAAATTAACAGATTCTCTTTAATAAAGAATGTTTTTTTTTACTTATGCTGCAATTTAGAGTATTTAAATAAATTCTATAGTGTTTTGGCGGATTTATGTTTTAATACTTTTTTATTGGGTTTACTCGCCTGGAAAGTTTATATATAATGGGACTCCTTCGGTCCTGGTCCCGGGGTATATCGACTGAACTGACAGACCGCCTAAAACAGAAAAAAAACTAGAAAATTTACACACGTATCTACATTTCGGTGGCAAGTCTGCCACCGTTATCAAAATTTAAAATAAAATAGAAATTAAAAGTAAATTTGCAAAAATTTTGGTATAACTTTGGTAATTAAATTTTGTTTGATGAGCCAGCAATAAATACATTTTTAATAGGTCTATTTTGATTTTGTTTTCAATTTGGTTGTTCAAATTTTAGAAAGCAACTTTTTATAAAACCACGAGGATAATTATTTTGAACTAAAATATATTTTAAACATTCTTTTCCATTTTCTTTAGTTTCATTAGAATAAATTATTTTAGTTCTATCAAAAATATTTATACAACTTCTTCTCTGCCATTATTGGTTAATTTAAAAATTTAAGTATCTGTTTGTATGTGTAGGATTTCTGTAAATTTTAGTTTTAAAATTATTTACATCTTTTTTTTATTTAAATATCAAGAAACTAACGTTGTGATTTTTTTCTTCTTTTAAAGTAAAATTAATTGTGGGTTCTTGTTTATTAATTTGTGTTTGAAAAATATTTAAACAATGTTCGTCATGTTTAAAAATAAATAATATATATATATATATATATATATATAAATATTATAATATAATATATATATAATATATATATTATATGTATATATCCTACAGAAAAGGTTTAGTTTTTTAACAGTTATTAATATCCAAAAACCCATTATTTATTTCACTTTAGGAAACTTCCCTTTCATAATTTGTGATTAAACAAAAATGTAAATAATTTTAAAACTAAAATTTACGAAAAACCTATACATACAAACAGCTACTTAAATTTTAATTCAAATCACCCAATAATGGTAAAACAGGAAATTGTAAAAAGTATTTTTGATAGCATTAAAATAATTTTCTCTGATCAAAAGAAAGAAAAAAAGAATTTTTACAAGATATTTTAGTCATAAAATTATCTGGTATATTAATTAAATTTTTTGATGACAATAAATACTTTAATGTCCATTTTATTCAATTTGGTTTCAAATTTTAAGAACTTTTGTATATTCAGATAATATTTTAATAAATATTTAATTTTCCATTTTTAATTATCAAATAACATATTTATTCTAAAATAATATTAAACTCTTATCTATATATTAAAATGTATATATATTATCTTCAATCCTAAAGGATTATATGGATTGATTGAAAAATTGCCAAAAATACATGACAAACATGGTTTAAATATTTTTAACAGTTATTAATATCCAAAACCCATTATTTATTTCACTTTAGGAAACTTCCTTTATAATTGTGAAAAAAATTAAATAATTTAAAATAAAATTACAGAACCTCATACAAACAGGTACTAAATTTAATTCAATCACCAAAAGGTAAAAAGAAATTGTAAGTATTTTTGATAGCATTAAAATAATTTTCTCTGATCAAAAGAAAGAAAAAAAAAGAATTTTTACAAGATATTTTAGTCCATAATAATTATCCTCTTAATTTTATAAATAAATGCTTTCTAAAATTTAAAATATTTATAACCATATTCAAGACAAAATTAAAATTGACCTATTACAAATTTATTTTTACCATAATTTCCTGGCTTATCAAATAAAATTTAATGAATAGGTAACAAATTTAATTTTCGTACTATTTTTTAAACATTATTAGATCTCAAGTAACAAAAACAAAATTATACAATATAAACAAAAACATAAAAAATATGTATACTTATATATACATATAACTTATAAGATAACTTGTGACCATTAGCCAAATGCATAAAAAACATCGAACATACATTAAAAACATAGAATTTCACAAATCAAAAAGATGTCAACACACATTTGATAACGACGACATATTAAAATGGAATGCTTATAATATTTTATCAAAGGAAACTTGGTCAAAAAACGTAAAATAAAAGAAAGTGCATTTATAATATTAAATAAAGATAAAAGTGTAGCATCAATATTTGTTAATATAAATAATACGTGGTTATTTACGCTTAATCAATGATCGATATACAACTTTGGCTTAATGCTAAACTAATTTCAAGAAAACTGAAAATTAATTAACACACCACTCTTTTTATCTTTTTAAAAATAATAAATATACTACCAGTCAAAAGTAACTAATATGTCAGGGCCCGCTTTAGGGGGGCAACCCGGCACGGCAAAACTTGGGGCTAAATGGTTCATAAAACTTTAGCGCCTTAACAAAGTGAGTTAAAAGTTCGCAAAAAAGTTTTTTGTTGATTATTTTTAAGTTGTTAATTTGCATGGAGGTAATGTTTTTTGTTTTTGAAATAAAAAGCATTGTTTTTAACTTGTATGTATTTTGTATTTGAAAATGTACTTAATTTTTCACTTAATTCAATACTCCCCTTCCCTCTACCTCCAAATCAATTTCTGAGGCGGAAATTATTATTTTTGCCCAGGATGGCTGAACGGCTAAGCGGGCCCTAAATATGTTATTTATGACAAAGCGTCATAAATAATAACAAAGTTCTTAGAATCCCCTAAATTTTATACCAAAATTTTTACAAATTTATTTTAATTTCTATTTCATTTTTCATTTAACTTAATCTTGATAACGGTGGCAGACTGGCCACCGAAACCTAGGTAAGGGTTTAAATTTTTGGGTTTTTTTCTTTTTTCTGTTTCAGGCGATCTGCCAGTTCATAGGGGTCAATAGGGCCTAGTCGCTATATACCGGGACCAGGACCAAAGCGGTCCTATTGTATAAAAACTTTCCATGCAAGTAAACCCAACAACAACATATAAGTATATAAATGAATAAAATAATTTCTAGAAAATAAAAACCTTACCTTTATTCATATACATACGTACCGCGAAAAAGGATATATTCTATTTTCAGTGTGGGAGTTTAGAAGGAAACATCAAAGAGTTCAAGAGCGAGCATGCATAAAACAAAATGCAAAAAGCTATAAATAAAACACATAATAGTACCACACCGGGTGTATGTTAGGTGTCGCATTGCTATGCAACGATAATGAAATTGTGTAAAATACGGCCTTAGACCGTCAGCGAAATCTGACGTTCCATCTCTTTGTTTGCAAATAGAAATAAATCATTTTTAATTAATAAACTGATTGGTATTTTACTTTATTTGGCTGTCGAGAAATAGTTAAAAAATATAAATTGATAATAATAGCAGCTTTCTGGTTTAAACTCAAGAATAAATATATTAACGAAAAGTGTATCTTCCCAACTCTAATCACCACCGATGGATAACTTTCGAGAACATTTAAACCGAAATTCTAGCCCTTATATCTCAGTGCTGTGCAGTTTTTTTGAGTTTTTTTTTAGTTTGTTGTGATCTGTCAGTTTATAGGGGTCAATAGTTTCTAAGCATACTCAGTTCTATACCCTGGGACCAGGACCGAATACCTATGAACAATGAAGTTGCTTGCCCACCAGCACGACGCGGCGCTACGCGACCCGACGCGATTAAATGCATCAGGGATACTTTATATGTAATCAAACTAAAGCTCGCCCATCTAGGCAATGCGAAGCGGTGCGACGCAACGCGACACCATGAGACAAGTCGGGAGCGCAAGCAAGCAACAATGTCGCGTGGCATTCGAGTCTCATCGGCCTTCTTCGGGTCTCATCGTGAAGAATCTCTCATGTTGCTCTGTTCTGTTATCACTGCATTTATTCATTTGTTGTTATTTTTGTGACATTTCTAATTTATTATTATTATATATTTTTTTTAAATTAATCTAAATAAAAAAGTTGTTTAGTTGATTTATATCTGAAGGTATGTGAAAGCATTTTTTTTGGTTTTCTATGGACGTCTGTATTAAATTGAGAAGTTCAAAAAACTTTTCTTCCGCCTGAAAATATTTTTTTACATCTTTTCTCAAATCTGGAAATAAGTGATGGAATTCTCCACCCGCATTTCTCTTTCCATTAATTTCATGGACATAAACTATTCTTTTCTTTTCTTTTCTTTCATTCCATAGCAGCAATTACTTCAAACACAAAAATATGTTCGTCCGATGAGCTCTCCATGACAACTCGCAACCGACTGGGACATTTTGGAAGATTTCGCGTCGCGTCGCGCCACCCAGTGGGCTGACAACCATGCCGCGTCTCGCTAGTGGGCGAGCACCTTTGGAGTCATTTTATAAGAAGACATTTTTTTTCTCTGTTATTCATTGTGTATATATTTTTTACACTGTCTCAAAACGGAGTTAATTTTTTTGTATACACCAGACAGTTTTATTATCACCATATCTACTACCCACTCCAGATTTAATATCTTACCAAAAAAACCATGATATTTGTTCTATAAGAAGACATTTTTTCTCTCTGTTATTCACTGTGCACGCGCTACAGCCCTACTGATGAGACCCGTAAGGCGAGCGAAACGCGTCTAGGGAAAGTCCTAGTGGATAACATAGAGAACAGGATGTCTTCTTTAAACTGTCTCAAAAAGGAGTTATATTTTTCGTATACACCAGGACAGTGGGGAATTTTTTCTTATTAGTAACATATCTACTACCCACTCCAGTAAAACTTGATGCCAGTTTTGCTGAATCTGATTTTAGTAAGGCATCAATGGTAAGATTTAATATCTTACCAATAAACAATGATACTTGTTTTATAAAAAGACGCTTTTTTTCTCTGTTATTCACTGTGCACGCGCTACAGCCGTACTGACGAGACGCGTAAGACCGGCGAAACGCGTCTAGGGAGAGAGTCATAGTGGATAACATAGAGAACAGGATATTTTTTTAAACTGTCTTAAAACGTAGTTGTAAAATTAGGTAAAAATTTTTTGGCCTTATAAGACAGCAAAATACAAATAAACATTTTTCAATACTGTATAATTACTTGCAATCAGTGAAAGATTTACCAGCAGGCTAGGTACGCTATAACGGCAAATTTGGGACCAAAATTTTTTAAGTCTTATAAAATTTAAAAAGATTCATATTGTTGTTATTAGATTCACACAAACAATTCTACATGTAATATGTTTCACCACTTAGATAATTTTTCTACATCTTACGAGTCATACTTTCGGGGTTAACCAAGGGGTTAACACATTTCTCGTCCCGGTTTATAGACTCGTATCTAATTAAAAATACAGCAGGAGGCCTGTAAGTCGTTCAATAGATTCTGGATCATTGAAAAGTATGTCTTTGTTCTTACGAAAAAGAATTTGCAAAACAGTTATCCAAACTTGGATACAGCTGTTCGCATGGCTCTATATACACCAACGACAAATTATCAAAATTAAGCCAAGAAAAGCTCTTTAGTGCATAGAGTCAAAACTAATGAACAAGATTTCATTCGACGATATAATTGATGATTTTGCAAATAGAAAATCATGCAAAAAGGTATTGTAAAACTTGTACAACTTAATAAATTGAATTTCATCGTCATCATCAGTCAGATTCTTACCACATAATTGAAAATACTGTTTTAAAACTGTAAGTAAGCCCAATAAAAATTATTTAATTACGTTCACCGTATGTATCTAATTATTGTGTAAGTGGTATTCTTTACATTCTTTACCCCGCCTTATTAGTAACACATGATTAAGCCCAGAACAATATCCAAAAACTGTTTCTTGTGCGATCTTAACTAAAGCGTTGGGTTGTAAAAATATTCCAGAAACTGATACATCAATCCCGTAGTTCAAAATCATACTAATTATAGGAAAAAGATAGTGTAACTAGGAGGGTACAGAATGAAAAACAAAAATTGGACTTAAGAGTCCATTCGCGCCGCGAAAATTGGATCCAATTTGGGGTTCGGGGCATAATGTGTTTCTCAAAAACTGTATAAGTTACCGATAATTTTCAAAAACTATATGAAAGCCAACACTTAAATCTAGGCTTCTGCTATAATAGTTTTTTAAATTTGGATTTAGTTTTTAATATTTCCTTGAAAATTGTGGTAGTGGGAGTTTGTTAGTCTCCGCCCACCGTCTCCGCGTCCTTTTGCCCGACCCCTAAGGTGTAGCGTAAAGGCACTCTTAATATTGTCGTAAACTAAGGTATCGAATTGAAATGGTCGGTAGGGGCGGCAAAATTTGAATAGCCTACTGGTGGAAACTGTGTAATCCGCCAATGCTTCCAATGATAAGCGAAGTTAAATTATCTCGGTTATTTTTTATTAAGTCAGTTTGCTTACTATTATTTAATGAACTAGCTTATAGTAACAAGAAGATAAAATAGATCTAGATTATTTATTAAAACAGTTAAATTAGCAATTTTCCTATATCTGAAAACCTTAATTAAGTAATAAAGAAAATGGTGCCGTAACTCGGCAATCATTGCATGTTAATTACGAAGGTAAACGGTCTCTGTGAAACAACCGCGCGATGTCTATCCGCAAATGCAAATATCTCGGTAACTACATGAAATATCTTGGATGTTAAGTCGTAATACGGTGAAAAATCTATCATTCTTCAACTGGAATCGTTGTTATGTTGTTTTACATACAATAAGGCTAATAAAGAGTTCGCTTTTTATAGTAAAACAGCTGTTGCTAATTTTAAGTACCCTAGTGTTCTACCACTGTTTATGTAACTGTTTTTACGAATTCTGGCCTATATTTTTTGCAATTGTTTCAGTAGCGACTCGTTGCATATTATATCAGATTTTTCTAAAATCAAAACAGTTTGGGGACCAAAAAAGAAACTTAAAATGCACCTTAAAAATATAATTTATTTTTATGGGGCATTCGCGCCTAAGGACATTTAGCGCTATTTATTATTTTATGGTATCTGATTATGTGTTGGGTATGAACGCTGTAGGTTTATTTATGGTTTGGTGGATTAATGATATTTTTGTGATATATCTCATTAATCCATTCTACTCAATCAAATTTTTATATTTTAGTATATATTATAACATCTTTAGTGTAATTTATGTGTTTTATTTATGACATTACGAATATCGGATTCAGTGTGGTGCGAGATTAGCGAATTCAATGACGTTTTTGAGAAAAGTAGAAACAAGCATCAGTAAAGAAGCATTTCTTGTTTATTTTTCATTAGGTACTTTTTTTGTTTTGGAACAGTCCACGATGGCTTAAGGCCGAAGTCCCATCGTACCAAAAATGTCCTAAAGAAAGTAAAAAATAAGTTATTAACACAGGACTTAAAGATTAATAGATTTGGAGGAAACGAAAAAACCTCTGCAAATAGCAGGTCCTACAGTAGTCGAGGATACAAGGTAATGCATGAAGGTTTTTTTGTGCAGTAAGATTGAATGAGGTTTTTTGCATTCGATTCGTATGAACGTCTACAAATTTTGTGAAAAAAATAATGGGAAATAAAAACTGCATTTGTGCATTAGAAAAATGTATTTTTGAAATAGCATTTGAAAGTTTGATATTATAAAATAAATTAATACTAATTATTATATATATATATATATATATATATATATATATATATATATATATATATATATATATATATATATATATATATTATAATGATGGAAAGGAGCCCGGGGTTCTCGAGGTCGCTAAACACGAATATGACATTAGCAAGGGCCTAGAGAGTACCTGGTGCGCGCTAAGAGTGGGGTTAAACGTCGTCTTCTGGAGTTTTACGACAAATCCTCCTAAAATCAGCCCAATTTTGTTAGTGGGGGGAGGGTTTTGAGGTCGCTGAACATGAACATGACAGGGTAAGGGCCTGCGGACTACCTGGTGTGCGCTAAGCATAGTGTAAATGTCGTCTTCTGAAGTTTCACGACCATTTTTTTCTAATATCAGCCCAAGTTTATTTCTTGGGGTAGGGTGTTTTCGTCGTCGCTGAAAAGAATTTCGGCTGATATTAGGAAAATTTGTCGTAAAACTTCAAAAGACGACGTTTACACCCAACGATTATATACTAAAGGACTGCTCAGTTTCATTTAACGTACGTTGAAAAATTTAGGAGAAGCGCAAGGGTGGTAAACTTAACAAGAAGTGCTCGATTTTTACTATTTGTCCGCAGATATAGGTTATGTTTGGACGTCACCCGTTTGCCCATTTTGTCCAGAAGGTAGATTTATTTTTGTTAAAAATTCAACCTTTAAAAACTATTTTGGATATGCAGTTACTATTAGAACTGTAATGTATACTATTTTAAAAAATTAAGACTTTATACTACTTGTAAAAAAAACAAACAAGCAAACGGATTACGTCACAAATGCCGAGTTGACATTTAAATTAGCGTATATGGGCTTAAATGGAGTCGAGCACTCCTTGTCAAGTTTATCACCCTTTTGAGAAGCGGGCAGCGACTGTGATGTCACCACCGGTGCTAAATAATGGTGGGCGACGTTTATCGATGTTTTGTTACCGATGTCTGATGTTTTTAACATCGATTTTAGATGACACTAACATCGATGTTTACCTTTTAATGTTTAAGATTATATAAAAAAAAGTTTTAAAACCAAATTTTATAGGTCCAAAAATAAAATATTAATTTTTTGAGTGATTGAGAGATCAACATCGATGTTTTATATCGATATCCCAGCACTAGCCAGCACCGCTGGTGACGTCAGAGCAAGTTTGACCTTGGCAGACAAATTCGGCAAACTGAGCAGTCCTTTAGTATATAGTCGCTGGTTTACACCACCCTTAGCGCGCACCAGGTACTCCACAGGCCCTTGTTAATATCATATTCGTGTTCCGACCTCAAAAATCCCCGAGTAAAAAAATTGGGCTGATATTTGGAGGAATTGTCGTAAAACTTCAGAAGACGACGTTTACACCATGTTTAGCGCGCAAAACACAAATGTAGTTTTTCACTTGCCATTAATTAAATTTGTTCACAAAATTTGTAGACGTTCATACGAATCAAAGGCGAAAAACCGCATTCAAATCTATCTTACTGCACAAAAAATTCCACGTAAGGCCTATTTTTGTGCCACGTTTCCTGGAGTACAGTCTATACCCTCCAGGAGTAAAGCAAAAAACAAAGTGGGAAATTCGGGGCCACTCCAGACGGACTGGACTGTAAAAGGATGTATAACAGTGGCACTTCGTGTTGCTCTATTGGAAGCTATATGGAAAATTATATTGGCTATTCCACGGAGCAGAAGACGTGAAAATATCTGCAAAAAAGCAACAGAACCCCTGGAGCTTGTCGGTGGGTAAGAAAAGGAAGCTTTTCTGTAAGATGGGGATCATTAATAGGGCGAACGACTTTTTTTCGATCAAATCAAAAACGCTAAGAGTTGTGAGATATGTCATTTCGCAGAGAATATTAAAGTCCTGTGAAAGGTTATCTGCACTATCCTGTGCTGGTTATCCAAATCAGACCTAAAGATTGGCTTGAAAAACGGAATATTACAGTAAAGGATATTATTGTTAACAAAACAACAATGGAATTGACGGTGGAGTAAAGAAGTTTATTGTATGTGAAGAAATAAAGTCATTGCTAGTACCGAGCCTTGAAATACCCCAGAATTGAGTTTCTCTAGTCATGTGGAGATCGTTTATGACGGAATTTGTATTATATGACAGGTATTATATTGTGTTTTTCTAAATAATTAAAAATTTGGAAATTAATGAGTTGTTTTTTACCTTTTAAACAACTGAGAGAAGAGATATAGGTCATATAAATAGAAGAGAGATAGGTTGCACACATACGGTTTTCCAACTATTCGGAAAAATGCCCGGAAATTGGAAAGAGGAGGGCTAAGATGGGTCCAAACTCAGGAGATTTTTTTTAATAATTGCTGGTATGCCATTCAACCCAGAGGATTTTTGCGTATTAACTGAAGAAAGGTTATGTTTTATATGATTGACCCTCATAATAATTTGGGACATTTTATGGGGAATAGAAGCAACTGTTGGATGATACGGATTAACGGAAAGATCAAGGGTATTAGGAGTAAAAACAAGTTTATCTTCAAAAGTAAGGGGTGGAAAAGGACTAGTAAAAAAGCTTGGTAAATATTTATGGCAAGAAACCAAAAACAATTACTGCCATTCGAGCAAGCGAAAACTTTATTTTTATACGATTGTTAAATCAGTCTTTGGTTTCTGGTTAGTAATCATAAAAACGCAGATCTATGTCAGTAACTTATTATAATCCATAAAATGTATGTACTCGCACGAAGGAATCTGAATCCCCGGTTAGAACTCCAAATATGGCGATTTGAAATAAAACGTAATGTCGAAGAATTTTATTGCATTATTTATTGGATTTTATTTATGTATGTGTATTCTTGCATGCACACATAACCATTGTATAATACGCAACCATAAATTATTGTAAAGTTTTAGGTTCATAGGTTTTATGCAGTTTTGTACGTATTAAAATTGATGGTGGGTAATCAATGAAAATATTTAAACCAATTCTACAATGTATCTGAATACATTTGGATATAATTTTTTTTTTACATTGCTTGATTACTGCTTTAGGTATGGTATGCGTGATTATCAGGGTATAATAAAAAATAATTAACGTTAATTTTTCCTATACCAAAAAAAAAATTTCATTCTCAAACAAATTTTGCCACATATTTTGTTGTTTTCTTTAGTGTAGCTTAGCGGGTACACAGGGTATTAATTAAGTATGTACAGGGTCTTTAATTATATTTACGTAGCATCTAGAGCCTTTATTTTTGAAGATAGAAAAAAAGTTTTTTATAAAAATTGTAACTTTTTTTCCATATTATCTTTTGAAATTATCAGTAAAAAAATATCGCCTTAAAAAATGGAAAAATATAGGCAAGTTCAACTTTTTTAAATGGATCACCCTGTATATTATGGGCTACAACGAAATATATATTTTTTATTTTAAATATACAGGAAGTCCCAAAAGTAATGGGACACAGAGCAACAGCCGATTCCTTAGGTCGAAATAATGCAATTTACGCAAACTTACCTTATCCCAAAGTTAATAATAACAAAGATATAGGGTGTTAAACTTTTAAGTTTGCTTTCGTTTTTCGTAATAATTTTTAACCAAATGACTAGATACAAAATTTGGGATCTGGGGTTTCTGAGGCGAGAAATTTATTCGTCCATGCTTGATGTTGCCACTAGGACGCCAGCTACGGCCTATCACTTGTTTTAGATGTCGTAACTTTTCAGCTTAGAATATTGACCTGTTTATAAAAAAATAAGTTACTATAAATCCATCTGCATCAAAAATGTATACTTTATTTAAGTCGCTAGGAGCAACCGTTCTCGAGATAAACGCGCTTTAAAGGATCCCGCAATTTTTTAATGGAAAATTAGTTTTGGCCAATTGTTTTCAAACTTTGCATGGTGATAGTTCTTAACACGCTGATCAAAGGTCTTCCAGGGCACAAAACTTGAAAACGCCTCCAACCCTCAAAATCACCCTCAAACGTCACTGGGGATTTGGGGACCTTTAAGGGTGATTTTGGGGGGGTTGGAGGCATTTTCAAGTTTTGTGCTCTGGAAGACCTTTGACCAAAGTTCATTTTCCATTAAAAAATTGCGGGATCCTTTAAAGTGCGTTTATCTCGAGAACGGTTGCTCCTAGAGACTTAAATAAAGTATATATTTTTGATGCAAATGGATTCATAGTAACTTATTTTTTAATAAACAGGTCAATATTCTAAGCTTAAAAAAGTTACGACATCTAAAACAAGTGAGGTAGGTCGTAGCTGGCGCCCTCTAGTGGCAACATCAAAAGCATGGACGAATTTAAATTTCTCGCCTCAGAAAACCTCAGATTCCAAATTTTGTATCGCTAGGTCATTTGGTTAAATAATTATTAAAAAAAAACGAAAGCAAAATTAAAAGTTTAACACCCTGTATCTTTGTTATTATCAACTTTCGGATAAGGCAAGTTTACGTAAATTGCATTATTTCGACCTAAGGAATCGGCTCTTGCTCTGTGTCCCATTACTTTTGGGACACCCTGTATATTTATGCATTAATGATATTTGAAACCATTGAACCATTTTTGCGATATTTTAGCTTCAATTATAAATAAATAGCAAAACAGTTTCATATTAGTATCAAAAAGCCATGGAAACAAAAAAACTGTTATGTTGCTGAATTTGGTGACGGTTTTCGCTAAACCAATATTGTTTATTTTTGTGATTAAATATTCCTGCTATAGTAAAGGAAGACTCTGGATCCTGCTGCATAAACCTAGCTATTTCCAATGCATACTCAGGTCGGTCCTGCATGTTTTGTTCAGAAAGATTCTGGACGGACATAAATTTATAAGGATGAAATTTGTAAAATTTTAGGGTTAAATAAATTTTGTAATTGTTTATAAAGTTTAGATACCGCATCCGAGATTAATATTTCAGGATTTTCTAAAATTATTAAAAGTAGTTAGAGCTAGTCCAATGGAAAAAGTATAATATTATCCTGGAAAAAACGAGGATATCCAAAACTTTGTTTTCATTTCGTGCTACAGTCCTTTTCTTTATTTTTAAGCTTTTTTTACTATGTATTTAATAGTATCAATAGATGGTACCCGTTGTTAAGGATATAATAACTAATAAGTAATATTTCCTTTGTACTGTCGTCACATTATTATTTTTGCCATAAAAAAGACGCATAATAGCGATTTTTTGTTCTTCTGAATAGCCCATCGACAAGAAAGCAATATAAATTATTCTTAATAGTTAAAATTATAAACTTCAACTTTTTACAATTTTGAGACGTCAAATTTAATAAATCAATTTTATTGCTTCCATGGCGTTCTTGATACTCATATGATTTTTTTTAATTTAATCATAATTTAAGCTAAATATCTCAAAAATGATTTACTTAAATATCATCAATATAAAAATTGCACAAAAGTCAGGGGCGTACATTTTTTCTCATAAATATTCGTTCAGGTGCTTCTCGAGACGCCATCGACCCAATTAAATTTAATCAAGTTATTGCTAAATTAGCCCCTTAATATTATAAATAACACGCGCTGGTAAAAACCAGTTGAACACTCTATATCTTGAGACCGAAGAATTTGCGGACCCATGTTTATATGAACTAAATAAATTCCAAAGAAAACCAATATTATTATTATATTTTTAAAAGAGAACTTAATATGCTTTCTTTTAGAATAAAATATATAGAGTGTTCCATAAAAAAATGAGGTTAGGTCCGATAACTTACCTGACCCTGTACACTTATTCTGAAACGGGCACCATTATGAAGAAACTTTTGTAGAAAACTTTTTTCTGTATCTGTTTTAATTAAAAAAATAGGGAAAATTTTCAAATTTTGATATAACCATTGTAATTTTGACCTAAAAAAATACATGGCGATTATATTGCTTTGTTCAGTTCTTTAATAGCACTAACACTTATGATACCCTATAAAAGTGTCGAAAATGGGACACCCTGTACATTGCACTTTTGTGACGGCTATAGTTTAATCTGATTGGTTAAATTGAATTTAGTGTAACGATGTACCCTTACTCTGTGTCAAAGTGTACAATCATCAGGGGCGAGGCGTGACATTTTGTTTAAGTCATTTCCACAGAGTATAAATATGTGTGTATAGATTTATTAATCCTATGAGCATCTTTGGAATTTGGCTTTCCGGCCGAAACCGAAAATTCGGCCGTGGCTTCAATTTCTGCCGAAACCGAAACTCACGTGGTCAAGTATAAAATTTCTTAAAATACTGAAATTTGGTGCATTTTACCCATTATTCTGCATTAATTAGGACATGATATGGAAACACAGTATATTAATTTTCTTGTAATCCTTTATTTAATTTTATCTTTTAGGTAGGTACCTCTTGTATAAAAATAATAATTACTAAAATTACGTGCACGACAACTTCCGAAATCAGTTTCGGTTTCGGCAAAAGTTTCGGCCAATTTTGGCCGAAACTGAAACTGTCACCGAAACTGGATTTTTGGCCGAAATTCGGCCGAAACCGAACTTTCGGTCGGATACTACCATAAAGGTATTATAGATAGAGCAGGAGAGCCACGCCTCGAACTGTCCTTCGATTAAAAAGAGAGAAAGGATTTACAGTACCCTATCTATCTCTCTCTCTCAGATAGGGTACTGCGATCTTTTTATCTTTCTAACTGTCGGACGTTTCCGCGTACAGGCAGCCGTATGTCATTCCTGCTCTATCTATAGTACCTCTATGGCTAAAACAGCTTCGGGTCACCCGAACTTTCCGACAGAAACCGAACGATTCCGACCTCCGAGAAATCTCCAAATCTGGTGATTCCTTTGCTATGTTAACAGCATGCCTAGGAAAGAGTAGAGTGGAGGGACGTGATAACAGAATAGGTCTGCTTAGGGACACGCCAAATGTTAGCGATTCCTTCCATTCATCAATGGTTTCTCGACATTCCTGATGCGTGTTTTCTGTTGGTATCATATTATTATGATTATATTGCATTAAAATTGCATGGAAATTATTAAAAATATATTTTTAAAATTGTCTCTAGTCATCGGCGAATCTACAGATGACCGGACGCCTCGCCACTGACAATCATTAACCCCACACATTATCCGTCTTTCTTTCGAACTTGTTTTGCCCCGAATGCCCATCATACAAAATAAAATCGCTGATAATCTTATTCGTTTAAACAAATACCCCGAATTAACTAATCCTCGTCTGACAGCTAAATTAACCATCCAAACCGATTTTGTTTTCTTTTTACGCTCTTTATAGTCACGACTGTACTATACGTGTCCGTACGACCGTTAAAGATAGATTCCGGGCATACACGTCGTACGGTACGAAAACCACTTTCTTAACGGCGAAAATCCGTAAGAAATTAGAACAATACGATCATGATTCGCGCCAAAACGGTCTTAATGGGAATTCTATGGGAAGAAAGTATACGGTGTAATTATTTTTCCTAATTAATCGTGTATTTTGTATAAGTTGTAGGATATTTGTTACGCGGTGGTGGTCTAATGTAACGTGTATAAGTACCATTTATTTCAACTGTCAGATTTAAAAAAAGGAAATAAAGATTAAAATATGTTTTTCGGCGATGGTTTATTTTAAAATATTATAAACTTATGCAAAACCATTTATTATTGGAGATATATGGGTATTTTGTTAAGCGCTAATATACGTAATTTAAGTAAGGGGCTATTTGAATACCGCACGCGTCATATGGTTAATCGGTTTGAGCTCATTTTTTTTTAAATTACTTGTCTTGAATTTGCCTATCGATCCCTCTTTTTGGATTTTTGATTTCGGTTTTTATTTTCCGAAAATTTGTCTTAAAACCTTGATTTTTTTGAACGAATTTTCGGCGCAAAAATGATCATACATTATCAGATTTTGGCATACATTTTTTTGCTTAAAATCTTCCTCTTGATAAGCCCCAAAAGACTGTCTGCGTAAAAATGAGGGGCAACATTTTTCTTATTTCTACGAACGGCCATAATATTCCGAATTTTTTTGACTTTTACTTATAAAAGATGCAGGAAAAATTTGATTAAACAAAATTGTTGAGAATCATTCAAGAAATACTGATAGTTTTTTTAGAATTTTCGGATACATTTTTGGACCTCTGGAAAAAATGGCCGAATAGAAAAATTTTGAGACTTATGCAAAAATTCTGAAAAAAAATTAATCATCAAAAGTTTATCAATTTAACATAAAATCTTACGTTTTTTGAGTAATTAAAGTGTAAATTTTAATAAACAGCTCAAAATTGTACATAATGATTAAATTTTTTTTTTTTGATTCGAGTGTTTTTCGTTTTTGTTTGCATTTTCTGAAAACATTTACCATAGTAATGTATATTTTTTACACCATCAGAAAGTAGAGATTTAAACAAACAAAAAGCCAACTGACTTTTTTAAAAAAGCAGATATTTTGACAGGAGAATTTTCGATTAAAAATTAGGGTGCTTTTCGATATTAAGTCAAAATAAGATTAAAAAATAAATGTTTTAAATCAAAAAAATTACAGTATGTTTGGAACATAAAAAGGTAAGTTTTCACCAAATTTCGTTAAAAAAAATTGTAAAGGATAAAAATGAAAAACCAAAAACTTGATTATCAGTATTTTTTACATTAATTTTGAGGTTATGTGAAAAAAGTATAAATACAAAAGTTGTGGATCTTTTTATAACCTACAACTTTGCCGTTAAATTTTTCCATAGGACTTGTAGTTTTGCCGGAAATCAAGATAAACTGATTTTACTTTTAAAAGCTCAACCCTTCCACTTCCCGACCTCAGATCCACCCTAGATTATTTTTTCTTTCACTTTTGTTATATTCTCTTTCCTTCTCCAATGGGTTTTATCCTACTATTATTTTTTACTTTTTACCATTTTCAAAGGCTTCAGCCCTGGTCTATAATAATGATTTCAAGAGATGGGTCGCTGTCTGCTAACCAGTAAAAATTATTATTTTCTTTAAAGGTCAGTAAATCCGTCATTACTTAACTGTATAGGCGATTCATTTTTCCTCCGCCGGAGCTTTACTCTTCACTTTCCATTCGGCGGAGAAAAAGTGTTATCATAGCAACATAGACACAAACAAACAACAAAACAAGCGTCACCAACTTAAAATTTATTAAACTGAAATTTTTATTTATTACTCTATTAAATATTAAATGTACTTACTCGATAACTGCTTATCAATACGGAATTAAAACGCAATCGGAGACGCAATTAAAAAAAATATTTTTGACAATGTCCACTGACAGCTTATTGTTAAATTACTATAGCAACCATTCACCGAAACCGATCTAAGCCGCCTTTTGAACCCATCTATCTTTAATAATTATTAATATTAAAAAGAGATGTTTTTGCATCTGTCTACGTTTTATGAAAAAACAGTATATTTTATTTGAAAGAAAAGTTACTTTTCATGGCTTTCTGTTACCAGCCTCACTCCATTCGGCTGTTAAACACGAGCGCGCCATGAAAAGTATCACTTTTCCTCCAATAAAATAATATACCTAAGTACTATTTTTTTAATTATCTTAAAGAAGTAAAGAACGGTTTTAGTATGTACTATAAACGTTTTCTTTTTCTTTTCAGGGATCGACTATATTAATCGGGACAACTTTCTTGCAGAATTGGATAATGGTGTAGTTATATGCCATTTAGCTCAAGTAATATGCGAAACTGCCAAAAAAGTGGCTAGTGCTGGATTGGTAAAAGGGGTAAGAAAAAAATGTTTACAATTATTAAGTTACTTGTCGTTTTCTTTTTTAAGACCGATTATTTCGGATAGAATAAAAGTAATGAAAAATATGTTGTTAAAAGGTATTTTAATGTTTAAAATTAAGCAAAACAGAAACTTCAAGTTTTCCAGCATTTTAGCGACAGATCGTACATTTTATTAACTATACGTATGGTGTTTCTTTTTGCAGCAGCTTTTCGCTTTATTTTTGCGAGTAGGAAAATGTCAAAAGTTTCTATTTTGTTTCTATTTTAGGTGACACTGTGCAGTGTGTACAGAGTCATCCAACAAGGACTGAACAGACCCTATGCAATGGCGTAGCTAACTGACCAATAAATAATGTAAATTTTATGTTGTATCTCTTTTGTTTTAATTTCACATTTTTTTTTATATGTGGAAAGCCACAAATATTGCTCTGTTCAGTCCTTGTTGGATGACTCTGTACTTCATTAAAAAACACATTAATAATTTTAATATGAATATGAAAAACAAAAAAAAAACAATTTGAAGATGATAGTATGTTACTAAAATCAAAATCCATTCATATCTTATTTTTTTTAAACAAGAAAAAGTAACTTATCCTCGTAATCACATTATTAATCTTCACTATATCATTTGGTATTATTTATTTATTTACTTTACTTTGGGCAATCAACCTTAACAATTAAATTTTTATTAAAACTTATAAGACAGAAAATATATAATGCGCTGGAAACAAAGAAAAACAAATTCTATGTAATTTATATCAGTTTTTGGTGCCAAATTTGAACAAAAACTGAATATTCGCATTCGCGAATGTTGGTAGCAAATATTCGCATTCGCGAATGTTCAAAAAATGACATTCGTTACATCACTAAATACTAGTATTTTTTTCAAAAGTCAGAGAACCGCCTAAAGTGTTGAAAGTTTCCCTGAACATTCTTAAAAAATTCTGACAAGAACGCATTTCTTATATCATCTTAAACCTAATTGGATCATAATTTTTCGATTCATCCATATTTATTTTTTCCGCAAGAAGGTTTTAACCAACAACGTTTATTTTTTAATTTTCCTGCGACAGTTTTAAATAACAAAAAAATCAACAGATATAATGAAGAAAAAATATATAGCTTACCTTTTCAGCATAAAACGACATTTATTTTCACCGTTTTAAAGTTTTTTATACAGAAAACTAGGTTTATATTTTAGACGGCCCTTAACAAAACCAAAACAAAAAACGCATGTTGACATTTTCTCCCTTGGCAATAAGGACATAAGATTTTATTTTGTTTTATTTGCAAAAAGTTGCTAGTTTATTTTCTTGTGTTAATTTGATGTGAACCCGGCAGAAGATAATTATAGTTTCTTAAAGTTTAAAATTGGGAGTGATAATATTATTTAATATACTCTAGTCTAAAATAACTCGTTTCTTTCGTTTTGTATTAGTAGTTATTGTATTTATATTCTTCTTTCTTTTAGAATTTACCAAGTGTAAGAGGCAAATGTTTCGAAAAAGCAATGCGAAGAAGTTTTTTCTCGAGAGACAACGTTGCGAATTTTATCAAGTTTTGTAGATCTTTGGGGTGCATGAAAACTTGCTTTTTGAAAGCGATGATTTAGGTAGGAAAGCACATTTATTAAAATTAAATTAAATACCACCAGTCAATACTAAATAAATTTTTCTACTGCCGTGTTTATTTTTTTTTCTAATCCCAGTTTTGCACAATCATCCACGAAGTGTCATCCTTTGCCTTCTTGAAGTCGCCAGAATAGCGACGAAATACGGCATAGAGCCTCCAGGACTGGTTCAGTTAGAAAAAGAAATAGCAGAGGAAGAAAGAAACAATTCGGGCGATTCTGGATTAAGTTCGCTGTTGTCATGGCAGTTCCAAGCTAGTCCTCCTAGACTGGACAGTACGGAACTGAAGATGAGTCACAGTCGGTAAGTGAATTATCCTTCCTTGATTTTCTAAAGGTATAAGTAGAGGTGGATGATTCGTTATTTTCAGGTCCTGCTCAGATTAATGGTGTAACTCTTATTGGTCTAACGATAGATCTGAAGATCTGAATAGAAACACTTTTTTCAGACTTAAAGTTTACTGATTTTTACAGATCCACCTCAGCTATATCTCACTACGCAGATCGATGGAACACAGGTCCCCACGTCCTCCTTATTGAAGATCCAAGAAATACTAGAGCTGCAGGTAAATATGAAAGACGGTTTTTTATTGTTCCTAGTAATAGAAAAATAAATTGTATGCTCTTTAAGCAATGTCTTTGCGGTTGGCGGTCTACAATCCTGTTTTTATGGTTACAAATAAAAAAAACTATGGTAGTTTTAACAATCGGTTTATTTTAGGTGATAATGTTACTCTAAATTCGCTTCCAACGATCAAAACCAGTGGAGCCAGTGACGGTGTACCTAGCGATAATACGGAGGACGAGGAATGGTCCAGGGGAAGTCCCGAAGATCCAGATTTGGATGTTGTAGATACGAGTAGAAGGAGTGTGGATAGCAAAGGTGATTATTTATCAAAATATTTATTTTGTCCAACAATCATGTTCGCTGTAGCGCGAAAGTCACAACAGAAAATAAAATGACTTTTTTGTCTTGTTTAGGTGGAGGTGATACGCCACTCCAAGTTTGACCACGGAATTAGATAGGAAGGTGCAATTGGCAGCTAGGTTAATGCAACGTAATTGCAATTGTGCTAGTGGCAAGTGCGACAAATTGAAAGTCAGAAAGGTCGGCGAGGGAAAGTACAACATTGCTGGAAAGAACGTATTTATTAGGGTAAGTAAGATCTACTTATACAGTGACTAACGTAGTACTGAAAAAAAAAACATATTTATTATTTAAGATTGCGTTAGGCTTGAGCAATCGGGTTTTTATATCAGAACTTTATCAACAATAGTTAAAAATTGAAGTCTTCTGAACACTGGTCCACTGTAATTTGATAAATGGTGAGACGCCGAGAAAATTGTTTTGCATATTAAAACACCATTATAGCAATTTATTTTAATATTAAAAATACAGAAAATAAAACTGTTTTTTTTTTAAATAAAGGACCTACATATAAGGTCATTTAATGAGGATTGACAGGGCCATATATGTGGATTTCCCCGCATTTAAAAAAAGAATACCAAAAAAAATTACTTAAATTTAAAGAAAAAAGAGACACGAGAGAAAATTAACATTTCCTTAATGGGACACCCCATTTACTGATTCCATTTCAAAGGAGTATAATTTTTTCCAGAGGTTTTAATAAAAAAAAATTTAGGATTCATTTTTAGTAAAACAGAATTAATTTAAATTCGTGTTTAACTTTTACGTGTTAAAATGAGAAACGAAATGTTGACTTTTGTATTTTGAAATTTTCAGGTATTTATTGTTATTTTTTGCTATTTTTTAGTTTAAATTGCAAATTTCTCATTTAAATTAAAAACAGTTTGGTGTCCCACCGAGAACCGCTTTGATTTATTTATGAAAAACTAGGCAAAGGAACATTTTGAAAATTTAAAGGTATACTGATGTCGATGGAGGCAACTCGGCTAAAATATCCAGTTTTTCACTTCCGGTTATACCGGAAGTGGGTATCTTACTTATTTCAAATGAAACATCCTATTTATTATTACATTTTTAGATTCTACATAAGATTTCTAGGCAGATCATGCATCATATTACATACCTAAGTCTAAAAGTTTTGACATATTTAAGTTTTTGCATAAAAATGACGTTTGCTGGCCCTAAAATAATTATCAATTTTTGCTGTAAGAAAGCTTTATTATTTAATCTGAAATGGATTTGTTGTTAAAAAAAACCTACTTTAACAGATTTTTTACAATATTTTAATACCTAATAATTGAAGGTGTTTAAAAACTAAGATTAAAAATGAAATTAAGAGAATTACCAAAAAAAA
The DNA here is from genome assembly GCA_019359885.1 of Listronotus oregonensis. Lineage (NCBI taxonomy): Eukaryota > Metazoa > Arthropoda > Insecta > Coleoptera > Curculionidae > Listronotus > Listronotus oregonensis. Next base: position 62,146 of record JAHBCN010006385.1, on the reverse strand, counting down.
ACTAAATGGAAATACCCAAATTTTAGCATTAAAAATAAATTATTAAGGTTGCTATATGAAATTTTGTTTTTAATATAGCAAGTGTAATATTTTATAGGCATTTGGTGTGATTTGAAGTTTATTTTTATGTATACAAATATGGTTTTGGATATTTTACTTTTAGTTGGCTATGACGGTGACAAAATTTCCTTGCGATTGTTTTTTAACGCCATCATAGCCAACTCTGAGTAAAACTGAATCCACAGTAACTGTCATAAAAAATATAAATTGACAATATTTATTTTAAAAACTAACAATTTTCACAATAGACAATCCTACACAAACTTGCCCTTATTTTTAATGCAAATAGGATATAATTATCACCTTTGGAGGTTAACATTAAAAAATATATTTTGCGGGTTTTATTTTTATTTTATTTTTCAACACCTGTATAATAATATTAAAAAAAATTTTAAAGTTTTTTCTTTTAAAGAAATCGGAAAAAACAATAGGCATACAAAATTGATAATTTTTTAGTGCCCGCAAACGTCATTTTTGACGTAAAAACTTAAATTTGTCAAAAACGCTTGGACTTAAGTATAGGATATGATACACGAAAGGTGTCTGGAACCTTGTGTAAAATCTAAAAATATAACAATATATTGTTTGTTTTATTTAACATAAGCAAGTTAACACCGACTTTTAGTGTAACCGGAACCGCCACCAACTTGAACATATTTCAGCCGAGTGCTCCCTTCGACATTAGTATACCTTCGAATATTTAAAATTTTTCTATGTACAGATTGTCCCAAATTCGAGCCTTATTATTGTCATTGAGCTATTATCATTTTTTTTTAAATACGGTCCTGTATTTTATTGCAGATTTTAAAAGCTTTTAATATTCCAAATCCAATGATTTATCGCACTTACTCGAAAAAATCATTTTATTGTTTTCCCAGTAAGATATTTCCAAAAATTTATTATCTGTCTCTCTAGCACGTGGTTTCTTATGGAAATTGCCAATAATATGAATTTTCTAAATATGTGCAACAAATTCTTAGGTTTTAGGACCTTAAAAGCTCTTAAAATCCATAATAAAAAATCCAGGGCCATATTAAAAAAAAACAAAGTTAATGATGGCAGCTCAAAGACGAAACGTCGATGTGTAAAACTAATAACACTGTCATGTAGAACAGAAAAAGTAGCAATGGAAATGTGAAATTTACTTTGTTATATCCGTTCAAATAGAGTCATAAAAAATAAAAATAAAATCGCAAATAGTCGGTTTTTTCCAAAAGTCTTTCGAAATATTCGAAATTTTTAAACTTTTAAGGTGCCTCAGCATCAAATCGCGCAACTTTGCCTCCAATTAACCGACCTCGTATCTCTTAAAGTTACCGAGATCCCAATGATGAGGCTCGAATGTGGGACACCCTGTACATGTAGTTTTTCATATAGATCAAAGCGGTTCCCGATGTATTTGTTTTCTCTTCCCTGTATTTATTTTCTTTTATTATTTCAGCTACTAAAAGGACGACACATGATGGTCCGAGTAGGCGGTGGCTGGGACACCTGGATCACTTTCTGTTACGTCACGACCCCTGCCAGGTGAAAATCGTTTCTCGAGATAGTCCCGATAGGATAGCCACCGACGCTTCCAAGTACTTGCACATAAGAGCAAAATATCGCAGCCCTCCACCAAGGGAAAACCGGGAGTCGGTCACACGCTGAATCACGTAGAAATCACGCAGATATCACCAGCTTAAAGTTGCCAAATAACTTGCTAATTCACTTTAGTTTTACGCCGAAATTTATAAAAAAACTGTTTTTTATGACGTCCGCCTATTACCTACGATTAGAGATGTAGTGTATTATCGATAAAGATCGGTATTCAATTATATATCGATAAATATTAATTATATTAAGGAGTCAATAAGTGATCTCTTTCTTTAGATGTCAATTTGTATATTTAATTTAAATATATATATATATATATATATATATATATATATTATATTATATATATATTTATATATATATATATATATAATATATATATATATATATAATATATATATATATAATATAAACATGTTAGTTAAATTTTGTCTAAAAAAAATGATTTTACACTATAATACACCAAAACATTTTAGAGGTTAGTTTTTAAATCAGCCGTTGCCCTTTCTTTCCTATTTATTGATCGCATATTTTCGTATATTAAAACATATATTTAAATGCCCTAAAAAGCACGTTTGAACGCAAATTAAAGGTGTTGGAAAACCAAAAATGTATTACAATTATTTTGACGTCAAAAAATAACGTAAAGTGTCCATATATCATTAACTATATTATAGAAAAAACCACATCACAAGAAGCGCTTGATTTCCTTATTTATTTTTACAAATTTTCTTAAAAAACGTTTAATTTTAAATATTTGACGATAAATATGTCAATTGGCAAAACCCTGTCAGGTAATAGGCGGACAGTCTGGAATTTTGTAATACTCCAAAACTTCAAAGAAAAAAATCCGCAAAATCGCCTATTTTGAAGATGTCATAGTGATCACGGAAAAAAAGATAAAAATATCATACAAATATTTAATTACTGGTTATTAAAAACCAAGATAATCATTAATTTTGTTTTTCGAAAATTTTCAAAAACTACCCCCATTTAAAGGTTTAAATTCCCGAAAAACCGAATAAATTATATTATCTCGATAAATTTGAACACAATAATAATTGTACTTTTCTTATAATTTTTTTCAGTAAAGCAAAATTAAGTACTTTTGTAATAAATGAAGATTTATGAGGGATAGAAATGCACCGTTAAGACCTCTAAAGGGGTAAAATAATTCCCAAAAATTAAAAAAAAAAAACAAATACCCAAAATATTAGAAAGAATTTTAGAAAGATTTTTCTGAAAATGCAAAAGAATCTATTTCAATGCTTGAAGGCATAAAAATTATAGAATAACTTTTTTTTTACTGGATTTTTAAAAGTTGCTTTTATTTTTCTTTAATTTTTATGAATATTTGTATTTTCAAGTCGTGAAAACTATGAAACAACATTTTTTTTGTTAGTTTAGAAAAGAAAAAACATTCTAAGGGGATGAACCACCCCCAAAACATTTAGAACAACTTTTTTTCCTAGATTTTTAGAAGATGCTTTTATTTTTCTTAATGTTTTGAGGGTGGTTCATCCTCATTCATAGTTTTCACGACTTGAAATACAAAATAGTCTTTTTTAGACTTTTTTTAAAATGTTTTAATTTTTTTTTTTTTGAATGATTTCATCCCTTTAAAGAATTAAGGGTGCATTTTTAACCCTTATAAATCCTCATTTATCACAAAAATTACATGACGGAAAAAATTCGATAGTCATTGTACTCACATTCATCGATATAAAGTATATAATTTATTCCATTTTTCAGAAATTTTTAACCTCTAAATACAAGTATTTTTTAAAAATGTTCAAAAAAGAAAAGATCATAACCATCTTAGTTCTTAATGCCAAGTAATTTGATATTTGTAAGATATTTTTATCTTTTTTCCAATTCTTAAAAACAGGTGAATTTTGGGATTACTCTTTGGACTTACAGTCTTCCCCATGTTTTAAATTTCTTGCCAAAAGTTAATTTTAAAACTTTTAAACTTAATTTTTAAAAGAGCATGATGCACAGTAATTGGTAGATTTTTTTTAAAGCTCTGGAGCCAGACACAAAAAATATTATTATATACAGAGTGATGAAAAAGAAATTAAAATCTACCAGAGGGCATGATTCTCTTTTTTACTTTTTAATCAAAAGTAACGAAAGAAAACGATATTTTTTCAGTTTTTAGCAGCGGATACATATCTATATATAAATATATTTTACTCAAGAGGCCTAAAACAGCCAAAAGTACTGATATTAAGAGGCTCTGTTTTTTCGTAGTATTTAATGCATTTATATTATTAGACATAATTAAAAATGTTCACTTTTTCACCTAACCATGTATCAATTCATTTATATACACTGTCATCATAAAAATATGCACCACATGGAACATTTTTGGTTTTTTGTAAAATTAAACGTCTTTCTGTATATCTAAGAAGACATTTAAAAAAATCAAAACTACAAAATTTAAGAAATATTTCAAAATTTAATGATGACCCTGTATAACATAATGGAGACAATCGCTCACTTTCACAGTACCTACCATTATTCTAATACAATTCCATCCACAAAAAGCAATTTACCATTTTTAAACCTAAAACGGTAACTTTTTGATCTTACGATATTAAATGGTAACTTTATTCATCTGTAGATATCGTTAACCAACAGTTAACTTAATCTAAAGATGAAAAACAAACCATTATTTAAGGGTACTTCTATTTCTGATTCCAACTCACAAATGCTAGTTAACCCCTTGAATATAAGTTAAAGTTAACTTTTTATACCCAATAAAATTATATATTGATACTTATATATTTAAATCCTGAGTTAACCTACTTCGATTTAGGACATACCCTTAAAAATATGGTACAGGGTAGCCCGTTTATCTTGGGACACTACCTTATTCCATAAAATATACATAATACAGAATAAAGTTCCATATAAACGTTTCTTAGTTTAATTTATGTTTTAACAATATTTTACTTATATTGTATGTACAGGGTATTTTATAATTTAAATGGGACACCCTATATATTATTGCATCTTTTGATTTTACGTAAAATTCTAGACACATTTCATATATAATGTCCTATACTTAAGTCTTACCGTTTTTGACATATTTTAAATTTTATATAAAAAATGACGTTTGCGGATCCTAAAATAATTATCAAATTTTCGTATAAGGAAGCCTTTTTTATTTAATTTTAATTAGATTTCTTATTAAAAAGAACCTACTTTAAGATATTTTTATAATATTTTGATGACTGTTTATACAGGGCATTCAAAAAATAGGATTAAAAATAAAATTGAGAAAACTGCCAAAAATCAATTTTTTTCAAGTGGAAACCCACAAATTTTATACTTTATCTTATTTAACATTAAAAATAAGGGTACGTTTGTGTAAAGTTGCTTATTCCAAAATTTTCTAGTTTTCGAAATATTGGCAATATAATACTTTTCTATTGCAAAAATGCTATAGTCTGCTATATGGTTCTTAAGTTTTATTAATAGTTGGCCACGACAGCGTTTTAAAAACAATCAAGTACTACAGAATGTGTGACATATGACAGAATGAAATAAAGTAAATTAAAGACATGAATTAGTCAATTAATTTTTCCATTTAATATTTTGCTTTATCTCCTATATCTCTTTTCTGAGAGAAGGTAGTGTCGCAAGATAAGCGGCCCACAGTTTAAACAAGCAGATTTTTTTAACAAATAGTGGCATTCTATAGTACTTAATTGTTTTTTAAACGTTTTCTTGGACAACTATTAATAAAACTTAAAAGCCATATAGCAGACTATATCATCATTTTTGCAACAGAAAAATATTATGTTGTCAATATTTCGAAAACTACAAAATTTTGAAATAAGCAACTTTACACAAACTTAGCCTTATTTTTTATTCTACATAAAATAAAAGTATAAAATTTGAGGGTTTCCATTTAAAAAAAGTTATTTTTGGCAGTTTTCTGAATTTCATTTCTAATGTTATTTTTTGAATGCCCTGTATAAACAGTCATCAAAATAATATCAAAATCTCTTAAAGTAGGTTCTTTTCAATAAGAAATATAATTGAAATTAAATAATAAAGGCTTCCTTTTACAAAAAATTGATAATTATTTTAGGATCCGTCAAGTCATTTTTTATATAAAATTTAAAATATGTCAAAAACAGTCAGACTTAAGTATAGGACATTATATATGAAATGTGTCATCAAAAGATGTAATAATATATAGGGTGACCCACTTAAATTAAGAAAGTTGATGCGTGTCCACGGAAAACGGAGTACCCTGTATATACAAAAGTAAAATATTGTTTAAATATATATTAAACTAAGAAACTTTTATGTAATTTTTTTCCGTATCTTATATATTTTATGAGATAAGGTAGTGTCTCAAAATAAACGGGCCACCCTGTACATTTATAATACCTTATAGTGCAAATTTAGTACCAGATGCTCCATATATTCTTCAAAAAAATGTGGAGTATACAATTTTTTTTAAAGTAATTGAAAGGTAAGAAAAATAGAGCATCCGGTACAATTATAAGGGCACGTTTATGCTGCCTGTGTTAATTTTAACGAGGACTTTAACAGAAGGTGCATATACGTTACCTAAGAACGTTGTTTTAGGTTTAGCATTGTTAAACACAAATCATAATACACTATAGTAGTGTAGTTTGTAGAAAAACACGTTATTTTTAGTTCTAAGGATTCCGTAGTTGTTTAAGTTTTTTGTACATATTTTTCTACGATTAAAACGTTCGATAAGTATATTAAATGGTGTTTTTTTGTTCATCTAAAATGAAGTTTTTACTTTGCAACTTCAACGCAGGGTTTCAATTCGAAAAACAATTTAAGGGCGCGTTTTCGGGAGGACAAAATTGGGTATATTCACGTTTTTTGGAAAAACCTATAAAATAATAGCATATATGCATATAAATCGTATAGTAACCTCAAGAAAAATTAAAAAACACATTTCAAGCAAAAACTGCCTTTAAAATTCAAACGCCAAGAATTGGCGCCAAAACAAGCTTTTCGAAGGTCACTGCTGTCTGACGTCACAGCGCATATAAACAGTAGAGCGTTATTCGTGTTTCTAATACATTGTCACCTTTTAAGCGAGGTTTGATTTTATTACGGCATTATTTACATGGCTACAGTCGAAAAAAATTTAAGTTGCGGTTAATAGCAATAATTCATCACATAAACATATCCACAGAGGGTAAATTGTTTGTGGAAGCCTGGACAAATCCTTCGTTAGCCATAATGAATAAAAAACTCTTTATTTAGCCACACAAAATAAAACAAAATACTGGTTATGTCAAGTTTACCGCAACCAACTGGAAATAGACAAAATCAATACGTAAACAATCTGTATTTATATGCGATGTGACGTCACGAGTCGTTTTGCAGTCCCTTTAAACTTTCCGTTTTATCTATGTTTTATACCTAAAATATTTGGTACTGGCTCTTTCATACGGACTTGTGAGATTATAAAATTGACCTGGGGACTCGTCCCTAGAAATTTATGTGTATAATATATGGATAATACCCAATTGTTCTTATAAAAATAAAACAAGTAGAGATATTTTTTTCGAGTATAAGAAACGTATATTATATTATATATTTAAAACTCTTATAATAAATATGTCAAACAATACAGCTGCAGATCTTATATTAAATATAAAAATAATACTATTCTTAATGTAATAAATAACGTTTGGTAATGCATTTTTGTACTTATAGTTTAAATAATTCAAACTAAATAAGCTGTCAAGTCGAGATTCTATACTACTTTCTCATCATTTTAGTAAAGGACTTTACATTATTAATAATGTTATTATCACTATTTAAAAAGATTTGATAACTAGTGTTTTAATCATGCTTTTTTTAAAATTATTATGAGCTTGACCTGTATGGGTGATTCCTAAGTTAAGCTTTTTTAACTGTGTATAAAACTCGTCAAAATAAGCTACTTTTTAATTTTTTTTTTTTCAAAACCCAAAAATAACAAAGCTACATAAATTTATTTAAAAGTGTGTCTAGTGCGGGTCTGGGCATAAAAAGATAGTTTATTTCTTATTTACGCTTGTTTTTGTCGTGTTAATCACGCAGTTTGAGTCAGTCGTACTGCTTTAACCGGACGAGGCGAGGATTAATTTTAATTTTAAATCATTGTTAAATCGCGAAAATGGCACAATCCAAAAACAATGAATACGTGGATATGTTCTTCATTTATGGAGAGTGTTGTTAAGAGTCCATTCGCGCCGCGAAAATTGGATCCAATTTGGGCTTCGGGGCATAATGTTTTTCTTAAAAACGGTATAAGTTATTGATAATTTTTAAAAACTATATGAAAGCCAACACTTAAATCTAGGCTTCTGCTGTAATAGTTTTTTAAATTTGGATTTAGTTTTTAATATTTCCTTGAGTGAAAGTCACGCTAAAATCGGTTATGTTTAGATACTATTTTCTCTTAACTTGACTCATATTTTTAAAATCCGTTACAGCAGAGGCATAGATTATTTCCTTACCTTTAAAATGGTGTATAATTTATGTCATTTAAGTGAAAAATAGTTAACGAAAAACGTTATCTCCTGTAGACTTGCAATCGGAAACAACATGGCATCGATACACCGAATTTGGAAGAACCTAAATAAAATATAATATTTTTAACGCGGCTGTTAGTCTCCGCCCACCGTCTCCGCGTCCTTTTGCCCGACTCCTAAGGTGTAGCGTAAATGCACTCTTAATCTGCAAACGTTGCTTCGAGATTGTACGCGCGACGGTTTCCCTTGCGGGCGCTCATTCTGGACCCAAGTACTCGGGTGATCGCAAGTCGGGTTGGTTTAAGTTAAAAAAAGTGTGGACAACATTGTGGGAAAATCACGTTCAACGTGTCGAAGCACTACGGCCCGAAGATTTCTTGGGCGATGACAACTTACTTAAGGCAGGTCCGTATTCGACACACTAAATGAATGTAAGTTCCTTATTTTTTAGTATTTTGGAAAAAGTTATTTTAAAAAGTTGTTTATTTTAATGAGTTTTATATACAGTTAAAAAAAGCGTCAATTTAGGAAACATCCTATATATCTATGTATCTATGTAACGGAATATTTTAACCTAATTTTCACCAATTTTAAAAAGTCTGATTAGCTTAAAAATTTGTATAAGAGTCAAGAGCCGATGACAATACAATTATTTCATAACTTCGTTCTAATATTCTGACTAGGATAATCAGAATAAAAACAAAATTAATAACACTTTCTAAAAAATGGCAATACTTGCGCATTCGCCAAGGACAAAATAGCACAAAACGCTTTCTACAAGAATCCAGGCTACTGGCAACAAAGATTATTTTTGGAGAAAGGGTTTTTCCTGACCTTCATGTTGGGTTATCTATGGGGTTTTCCTTTTCAATATAGAATTTTGTTATGATCCGTTGGTCATAATAGATTTATTAAAAATATAAGATATACTAAAAATCGAGAATCCTGATTAAGATTACTCTTGATGTTGTTTTTGGACAAAAAAATAAGAAAATAAATTATTAAAAAAAACACGCAGGCAAAAACAGTTATTTGCTTTCAGAATACATATACTTTTATTTTAGTATAAAGCAGAATAAAAAAAGTAAAAGGAAAGTTATTAAAAAGGGTGATTTAGGGTTTTTGAGACAGCAGGATCCACAGTCTAAATACTTTTAGGATGTAGAAAAATTCGGGCTTTTCTAGATGGACTGTAATGAAATGAATGAAAGTGGCGCTTTGTCTTGGGAAATTATAATGGCTAATTATTTGAAATTCTGAAAATATCTGTAAAAAAAGACAAGCCTCCTAGAGCTTGTAGGTAGAACTAGGGAAGAAAAGTTTTTTGGTAAAGTGGGGTTATTGATAAGGCAAACGGCTTTTATTTAGATGTAATAGTATTTAAAGCAAGGCCAAGATCTATATACAACCAGGGCCTTTATATGATTTCTTGGTAACAGTTTGGCATTAATCCATGTAATTTTACTCTCTAAACTACATCTTTATTCAGTTTTTTTGCTCCATCTTTGCTAATCCTATGTATCCAGACTTCAATATTTTATGATGAGAAAGTAGAAGTATCGGGAAGGGCTGAATTTTGCAATTATTTCTTAATTTAAAATAAATGTTTCTCCATTATTTACGTAATTAAAACAAAATAACTGAAATATATTTTTAATCACAATAATACATTTTTGTCCTTAAAAAATCAAATTTATGTACCCAAAGGAGGTGGATAGAGATCGCCAATCATATTCAAAGTTTCAATTTAGGCCATTTTATTATATTTATAATAAGTTTAAGTATTTTATTTACATCTACAATCAATTGGTAAAAGAAAACAGAATGTCATCAAAATAATTGTTATTTTATAACGAGTCTATTTAGAAACATTTAAGCAATTAAAAAATAATGGAAAAACATTGGTAATTACCTTAAAAGAAATAATTGCATCAATCCTTCTTATCTGCCCTTAAAATACTGATAAATATTTAAAATTGTCTGTAAAAAAACTTATTGCTACAATCTATAAAAATACCTTTTCACCTCTCAGATATTCCGAGGTATATCTCTAGAAGACAGAAGAGCTTGCATTTTAGATAAACCTATGCATGACTTCTGAAAATAAGAGAAAATGTTCTTTTTCAGTATAGTGTTTTTAAGTTTATGAAAAATGCGCGCACAACCACCAAGTTACAAAGCGTAGATTATATGCTAAATACAAGCGGGAATCTCAAAAATGCTGTTGGCTTCAAGGAAAACACACTTTGACATTTGCGAAAAAAGTTAATTTATTGGGAAGCCCTCCTTCAGGAAAGATAGTCCAGTAAATAAAGGGACAAAGCTGTAAATAAATCTGTACAGTTTTTCCTTGTGGCGCAACTCTTAGGTCTTCGGAGGTGCTTTCGAGAAAAAAGTTTATCGACATTAACAGGTGGGAAAGGGCTGACAATGGCCCCTCAAGGCCCGAAAAATGGGTTTACCGCTAATATTTGCCAAAATATGCGAATTATAAAATTTTTGTTTAGACAAAAAATGAAGATCGCCTTGTAATCTATAAAAATGGTCCTTATAATTTTTTTCGAGAAATCGATAGTTTTCGAGGTAACAGGACCCAAAAATCCCCTCATTTCAGCTGCCGCTCTACCGCTAGAATGCCGCTATTTTCATGGATTTACTTATAAGCGGGCGGACTAACTGTTCCATTACTCGGGCAATAATGTACATTTTGTAATTGTTCAAAGTTTATCGGAATGGGAACACCCGTACCTATCATTGCATATGGGTTTGGGTCCATTGTGATTTTTCTAAAATATTTAAAAAAGCGGTCATAGTTTTTTTTTACAATATTTTGAGAGTATCTCATTAATTTATTGATATTTTTTGAAATAATGGTTTGTTATTAACATTCTTTTTTATAATGAGACCTTAGCAGGTGTTCAAAGATCGCAGAAAATTTCCTTCACATTTTTCTTGCGTTTTGATAAAAAAAAATGTTTTGTCCATCTGCATTTTTTGACCGTTAACTACCACATCTATCCAGTGTGGAATGTTATGGATTTTTTGACGGCCGTTTTTGCGAAAAATATTGGGGTTGCGAAAAAAATGGTAAAGACCATTTTTGTAGATTTTGAGGTAATCTTCATTTTTTGTCTGAACAAAAATTCTCTAATTCGCATATTTTGGCAGATATTCGCGGTAAACTCATTTTTGGGACTTTGCAGGGCCATTTTCAGCGGGTTCCCACGTCGGAATCGTGATAAACTTTTTCTCGCTCGGAAGCATCTGCGAAGACCTACAAATTGCGCCACAAATGAAAACTGTACAGATTTATTTACGGCTTTGGGTACTTTCAGGTCTTTAGTTACTGGACTAAGAATCGGATTTTCAAAAGCAAATCCTTTACTTGTATTTTATTCGTGAATGTGGTCAAATTTTATCGTCTGATACCATACATTTTGCAAAAGTATCTGCATTTTTTTTTAAATTAGAGGTAGGAGTGCGAAATGTAATGTTTATTTATAAAGTAGAAATAAAGTTAGGTTTAGTGGAAATCTTAAGGGTAAGCAAAATCCGTGATCTCTGAGCGAATTTGAGAACGTACCTAGTATTCAACATCCCTCTCATTCACGAGAGTTGGTTCCCTCGAATCATCTTTTTTTATTAAAAAAAGGGTTAATAGCTCGGAAAAAAGACCGGGCGACGAAGCGTACATGTTGTACGTACATTATTTTAAATAAAAACAAAAAGGTTTATTCTTAAAGTTTTTTCCATAATGTTAATAGGCTATTGAATTTAGGATAATGTTGGCAATATCGCATTTAACAAAAAAACAGTGAGCATTGCCACAGCAATGACTTTTAAAGGTTATCCTTGTCAGTTTTCTTCTAAATTGTCGGAAATTATTATGTGAAAAAGTTTTCCTATTTTTTTTTTAATTTGGAACTATTTAGATATAGAGCATAAACAACATGGTAAATATATTTTTTAATAGTAAACAGGCAACTTTAAAAACTTTTATGAAAGTCAATACGACATTAGATCGGAAGAAGTAGGTGTCCACTTAAAAGCGTCTATCCACTTTTTGCGTTTTCTACTCAATTAAATATATGTAGTACCTTAATTATATTAAAATACTAGATAGAGAGGTAACCTGCAATATGGCTCGGTCATTTTATTATTAGCAAAATTGTTTTATTCATTTCACACGCATTCAAAAAAATATATATATTTGACTCCTAAATAGTTCTAAAAGATATTTCTAGGGTCGACTAATACACCACACAATGAGTTTTAAAATGAGTAACTAATCTAAATAAATAATTCGAGGTAAAAAAGTTGGCCCTAGATATGCCTTATATAGTTTCTGGTGAAGGTCAGAATGAAGAAACTCAAAAAGCAGCAAAAACCTAAAAAGATTCAAAAACTTTTTTAGTTTTTAGTTTTAGATTTTTGTTTCAGTGCATTCTTTGCAAGTGTAGATTACATATAACTTTTTTTTAGGAATTTAAAAACCCATGCTGTTAAAAAATACTGTTAAATAATAATTATACACAGGGTGCGTTACACAAGGTGGAACTATTAAAAGTGTTTTAAAGAATAAAAATCATTCTATTCAAAACTTTTATAAGACGATACAAAGTTTTTAATTATATTTTGATAGCACATCTATTTTGGGACGTTTTTTTATAAGCAAAAAAAAATTAAACCTTCCATGAAATCATGACTTTTCCAGCATCTTTACTTGATAGTTTCAAGGAAATATTTTTTAGACTTATCTTTAGACATTACCTTAGAGCAAAGCGACATTTACCCAGATGGTAAGTGCTCATCTAATAAATATTTATTACATAATCAAAATATTTTTTCAACTTCTTGAGTTTTCTTTAATTCATTATAACTTTTTTGTTTATAGAGATTTTTTTTAACTCAGTAAAAACATTTTTACAGCAACTTTTCATGCAGATTGTAGATATGCTTTTCGTTTTTTAATAAGCATTTTTGATTTATTTATTTATTTTTTAAATTTAAATGGACACCTTGTATATTTTTACAATTTTGGAATTGTCAAAAACTTATCTTTTTAAAAATGTATCACAATATGTATTTCTTTTAGACCATTTCTAAGATAAATTACATATTATGTTATTTATTGTTCTTATTAGATAGAAAGTAGTCCATAAAAAAAGTAAACATTTTTTACTTCAAATAATCTTAATTTACCTTCTGTATTTTATTAACTGTATTTACTGCAATTGGGCAAAATGATCAACATAATTATAAATTGAATAAATTTAATAAAGATTCTTATCACACTGTATAAAACATTTTAACATATTATATTTTTTACCATACCTGCGTGGAAAGTTCGAATTTTTTCCTGTTTTCAGGAAAGAAAATGCTTTATTTCTAGTCAGGTAAAAATAATTTTATTAAATGTGCGCATGAGTAAGCTTTTTTTCCTAAACAGATACAGTTAATTATAAAATTTAATATTAAATTAAACAACCTAGGTTCGCAATATACTATTTCTTAATTTTGATAATTTTAACAATGTAACAAAAAGATGTCAAAATTAATAAATAATCCAATTATTTTATCACCTTAAAAAAATTAATTAAAATTGATTGATTTTACCCTGCCTAAAGGTATCTCCCCCCTTAAACCTCAGTGTATATTACCGACAAGTAAGAGTTAAACCACGGATCTGTGGATTAAGCCAAAGTATGTAGCTAACCACTCGTTATTTAAAAAATTATTCCATTATTTATAGTCAACACCTTGGTTTAAACCATATGATGCTAGCATTGTACAGGCAGCACTAAAAACCTGGCATTTCATTAAAAAACACTTGTATACTAATTATCTAATGTTACAGGAACATGAAAAAGAAATTAAACCAAGAACTCCAAGATACCCAAAGTATGAAAAAGTGCAAAACCTATCAAAAAAGTTCACCTACTACAAGAGATTCGCCAAGTTAGTACGTCCAGGAGAAACAGCCGTATAAACAACAAAAGGAAGAAAATTAAAAAAATATATATACAGTTTTAAAGACTTTATTTTTAAGATTAAATAATGACTTTAATGGAATAAGATTACTACAATAATATTTACGTAAGTTTACTAGCGCTAAGAATTGGGAAGCTATATTTTCGGTACATCATCTCCCCTACTAAAAACTGTCACGAACATCCATATAATAGAAATTTGACAGCTGGCTGATAGGTCAAATTAAACTAATCTAAGATATACGTCTCTGACGGCTACATCTAGCGCTATTAATTGTATAAAAAGAGGAATACAAAAAATAAAAAATGTACAAAAATAAAATACTAATATACGAGATTATAAAAACATTCATAGCATTAGAGTTAGGAAATCACATGTTTCTTTGTCATCATTAGTTTGTCTTAATAGGTTCTAAAAGTAGTGATATAAATACTATGTTTTTAGTATTTTTTATCCATGTTTCAAGAAAGACACAGCTCTAGTTTTCATATTTTAACAAAATTTTCTACCATACTTTTAGATTAATAAAAGTTTTCGGTATAGAGAATGCATATTATTCAGAGATAGCAGAAAAATAACATATTTAATTATGTACAGACACAGATTTTTTGTTAATAGAGTGTGAAAATTATTAGGAAAAGTGCGAAAAAGTAAAAAAGCACAGTTAAAAATTAATTATGGAAATATAAGTTTTATGCCAAGAAAAATGAAGTTTTATTTTAAAAATCCTTTGAATTGTTTTATTGAAATGCTTTCTGGGTTGAAACAATCAATAAAAAATTTTAGGAGAAAAATATTTAGAAAGGTTAACTCACTTTTAATGATTTTAAATCTATATTTTTAGTTTATTTGGGATTACTATTAAAAAAGGCAGTAGATGAATAATTTAAAAATCCCAAAAAAGAAACAAACGTCATTAACAAAAACGGCAGCACCATAAAAAAAGTATTATTTGAAATGCTATCGACGTTTGGGCTGTACAGTTAAAACCATAAATTTTATTAAGAATCCCTGCCCTACCTTTGGAAAACGGAATATATTTTATTTATGACCCCAAATGAATTAATTTTGACTAATAGTTACTAACATTAATTTTTGGCATATAATTTTAAGAAAAAACGCAACAAAATTTTGTTTAAGAAAAAAAACAATGCAATTTTTTTATTTCTTCTTACTTTTTCCTAAAGTCAAAGTGTGGTGACTGCTGGAACCCATTTGCTGGTACTGAGCTTTCCTTCTATTAAATTCAACAATTTCATCTTCTAATTTTTTCTCTTGCTCTTCGTTTCGCTTTTTCTCTTCTGTATGGTCCTTTTTCAATTTATCGAATTTTGCATGTAACTAAAAAATAAATACATAGAATAACTTTCCAAGATTTTAAAATACATGTACAGATATAAACCTAAAACTAAGTAAAACCTTATATATTTTACCTCTTTCTCTGCTTCTTTAAGCTCAGCTTCCTTCTCTTTCACCCTAACCACAAACATTTGCCTCATCTCATCCTCTTTCTGCTGTAACTCCTGCAAATGACTTGATCTCTTAACTTCAAATGTTTCTTGGAAACTGATAGGTTTGTTGTTTGCGTCAACATCTGAAAATCCCATTTGCTCAAGTCGTTTTTTTCTAAAAGAAAACAATTAGGTTCTAAATTGTGTAAAAACTGGTAATAAGATGATAAATTCTAAAGGTGTCTTTTTTAAAATTTATTATGGTTACTTCATAAACAAACCTAACATGATATTAAGTCAATTGACTAAAGCAGCACCTTTAAAAATAAATTTATTAACACTTAATATACACATTATTTTACCTATAGAGTTCATAGTGCCTATTGTGCGTTTTCTCACGCATGTCCTCCATATTTGTCCTGATCAGCATCTCCCTTAACTTCACAAAATCACAATGAGTTTCATTTTCTACTTGAACAGTACCCCAAGGGTACTGCCTTGCTCTGACAAGCTTACTTCCAACTTTGACAAAATCAGTACTACCAATAACAGCAAAAGGAATATGAGAATTCATTGTGGAATTTATCTCAGAAACAGATTCGTCATCTACTGGAAACTCATAAATGTGAACTCCATTATTTTGAAGTTCAGCCATTATTTTCGATTTGAACTTTTGCAGTTCTGTTTTAGAAATAGTGTCTGCTTTGGCAATTATCGGGATAATGTTTACTTTTTGGTCTAGTTTTTTCATGCAGACTAAATCGATAGATTTCAATCCATGTCCTGTTGGACAAATAAAATACAAACAAGCATGGATCCTTGAATCATGAAAACTGGCCAGTGATCTCTTTATTTTTAATTCTTCTTGCAGATAGTTTTCAAACTGATCGTCGATATAATTGACAATGGCTTTGAAGCTATCATCTTTATTAATTTGATCTCCGTAACCTACAGTGTCAACAATGGTAAGCTGAAAATAGAGTGTGTTTAAATAATAAGTCAATGAATAATTCACTTATAAAAATCTTTTACCTTATTGTACAATTTTGAATATATTAAGCAAAAATTGAGTCTTGTTACCTTAAGTCGGACATTACTTTCCTGGAGCTCATAAGTATGCCCTTTCAACTTAACTGTGGGCAAGGTATGAGGACTGGGATTGGATTCAAAATTCGTGTTAAACAATGAGTCCATAAGAGTGGATTTACCCAATCCAGTTTCACCTAAAAAAAAACTTTTATTTATCACACACACCAAGCCCTTGCAACAAAATATATTTTGTATATTTTGTAAGATAATAAAAAAAACAAAATTGTCAAGTATATAAATTCTTGAAAATAAAAGGAAAGGCACACAACTTACCAATACACATAATATTAAAAATAAAGCCATTCTGGACACTTTTCGAGACTAACTGGTCAGGTAAACTGTCAAAACCTACATGACCAGAGAGTGTTAAATTTCTGATCTGTTCCTCAACCTATAAAAAAAGTTTCCTTTAAAACTCCTTTTAATTACCACTTAAATGTAATACCTAGCCCTAAACCCATAAAAAACAGCCTAGAATTGCTTATTTTAAATTAAATCACTAGGAAAAAATTCTCTGTTTTTAAATGGATATTGTGATGAGGTATAAAATTAAATTATAGCGGGCTCAAATTAGTGATGACCTTGG
>JAHBCN010006385.1:0-42708 GCA_019359885.1 Listronotus oregonensis | reverse complement strand
CTTCTGCTGGCCATGTGAACAAGCGCAGAGATTTTATGCATACCTAAAGGCAACTTTTCCGCTTGGCCGTGCGAACAATGTGTGTGCTGATGGGTCGACGAAGAGGAGTATATTATACCCCACCGAACAATCATCATCACAATTATTTGTTTTAAAATATGTTAAATATGATAAAACATGCAAAAATTTAGCTGTCTATATGATGGAAAAGCAAGATAGTTTTTGACATTTGTTTTTTATTAATATAGATATATCACTTTATACATGTAACAATATAATACAATAAACACAGTTATCATTTTATGAACGAAATATACATCCATGGTATAAATATACATATAATATCCTTACAAATATATCAAAAATTAAGATATGTCCCGCAAGATCGGCTAAAAAAATGCAAATAATCTCCTTTAAAATAGGAACAAGTTTTCATAACAAAATAAGGAAATATACGTACGTATATTGATATCTAAAAAAAGTTAATTTATGGTTTTTTTCGCCATTCCAGAGCTCACTGGCGGCTCTAGGATTTTCAAATTTTAAGTGAAAATGATCAAGTGAGACATGGGAACCGCACCAAACATTTACCATATGCTATTGGCCTCAAAACTTTTGGTAAAAAAAATAATTATAAAATTTGCGAAAAAAATTAATGTTTTTGGGTGCCCTCAGGGAACAATCGAACTTTCAAAAGCAAATCTATTTCTATTTTTTTCGTCAATTTGATCAAAATTTATCGTCACTCCAAATTTCGTAAACTTATCTATGTTTTTTTAAAAACTATGGCCGGTAGAAATTTTTTTATGCAAACATTTTAGATGCCTTATATTTCAAGAAAAAAGTGGATATTTTTGCAAAATTTGGGATCGGACAACAAAATTTGATCAAATTTAGAAAAAAAAAAAAGAGAGGATTCACTTTTTAAACTTAGATTTTTTTTCCTGGAGGGATCCAAAAGCATTAACTTTTTCCGCGAATTTCAAAATGTTTTTTTACCAAAGTGTTTTTTAAAACCAGTAGCATCTGTTATATATTTGGTGTTGGTCCCATATGTCTTAATTTTTAATTTAAAAAAAATTGAAAATCCTGATGTCACCAATGCCAAAGCTCACAGCACTACGGATACCATATTAAAAAAAAGAAAAAAATATGCAGTTACTTAATTTACAAACACAACTTTTTGCCTCAAAGCACCCATAATTATTTTACCTACCTGTGCAATAAAAACTAAACTGTCCTAAACTTGTAAGTTCAATGTTTAAAGACCATAGACCTAATCTGATCCTCTAGAAAACGTGAATATAATGTTACACTTCAAACAGAATGAATTTGTAATGAAAATTCGTCTCAATTGTATTTAAAATATTAAACATTTAAAATTATGCAAGGGAATACAAAGACAGCATATTTTTTTATTTTGCAGTTACATTTTTATTTTTTTTTAAGCCAGCAAGCTCTTTTTATATAAATCTACTTCTATCGAAATAGTCATAAATACCTTTCCAACATTTTATACTTTTTTGTACACCCTGTATATGTTTAAGACCAGAACAAGGAAGTTTAAAGGTGTATGGAAGCCCAATGCTATGGCCCATTCGATCAAAAAATGTCCAGCCCAGTATGAAAATAACTGTCAAAGTTGGCCCCGCCGATTTTGCGCAATAACGAAATTCCACGAAATAATTTAATGTGTTGCCTACTTACACATTGATAAATCAGTGTGTAGTTAGACAACACATTATACTTTTATGGAAGCCGTATT
Source organism: Listronotus oregonensis (assembly GCA_019359885.1). Taxonomy (NCBI): domain Eukaryota; kingdom Metazoa; phylum Arthropoda; class Insecta; order Coleoptera; family Curculionidae; genus Listronotus; species Listronotus oregonensis. Next base: position 40,943 of record JAHBCN010006385.1, on the reverse strand, counting down.
AGTTTCGATTGTTTTGCTTTGTGTGATTATATTTTGTGGTTGCAAAAGTTTTTTTGGATTGATAAAACCTTCTTATTTTAGTGATTGGTGTTTATTAAATTGTGACTATAATTTTGTCTTTATTGTTTGTTACCTATAATATCGTAACAAAATGACTAGAGGTTGTATGGTTTTATCTTGCAAATCTAAGGGTAACATACCCGGCATTTTTTACTTTAGGTAAGTTTTTCTTATATTTAAATTAGGTGCTTCTTATGAGACGTAACGTTAGGTAACAGAATAAATAATAATATGTCAATTATGAATTATAGAAAATAAAAATTTCATAGGAAATAGCACTGAGAAAAGTAAGGCAATCTTAACTATCTTTTAGATGATTTCCACAATGTTTGTGTATTTCTGTGGATTATTAAAAAGAAATAAGGTTTACATTTAGGTACTTTTATTTTATTTAATAATTTAGTACATTCTTTTAAAGGATCAAAATTATTAATTACTGGGCAGACCAGGCAAATTTTAATATATACAGGTCCCTCTAATTGAATGAAAGAAAGTACAATTTTATGTTAAAGTTCCTTTTTGCTTTTTCTGTATTTGTTTAAAAAGAAATTAGATTTTTGGTTTCTTAAACTAACATTATCAACTTTTTAAGCTCGACATACTGTAGACACATAATTAACGGTTACTGTTACAATGGATACCTAGGTACCAAAGGATACTAAACATTTTTAACCACTGTTATTCTGTCTCATGAATGTTTGTTATTAGTGAAAAGTATATGCCTAAAAAGCAGTTATAAAAATTTTCACTTTTTAATGTACAACCACAATCTTAGGATTAGATTAAACTCATTTACACTATCTTGCCCTTCTTTTATCACAAAATTGGTGATAAGTACATGAAACTATCATACAATGTTTGAAATTTATTTTTAAAAAATCGTGTTTTTATTTATTTACAAAGATTTTTGGTAAAAATACAAAACTCCCAAAAATATCGACCATTTAAATAGAAGGCTGTAAAGTGGCGCCATCTATTCTTTCCATATTATATCAGATGATATAAAATCCAATATTACACAATAATTTTAAATATTCTATGGTAGTATCGTTTAATAACCAACAATTTTGTGCAAAAAATAAAAAAAAACAGTGAATGCTTGAATTTGACATTTGATGATGTGAACTTTATAGATAGTAACAAAGAATTATGGAAGTCCGGCTCTGACCTACTATTCATTGCGCAAACTCCGCGGGGCCAATCCCCCGATTCCCGCTGCCCTGCACGCCTGGACAATTTTGTTCTACAGTATTGGGCTTCCATACACCTTTAAACTTCCTTGGACCAGAAGCACTTTAAATTTTAAAATGAAGATTGCCACAAATCTTAAAACGATCCATAATTACATTTAATTAATGTATTTTTTTTACCTATAACATAAGGCAGACACGCTGCAAGAAAATGGCGAATTTTGGCTTTAAATAAATTTTCCTAGTAAAATTATAATAATTTAACCATAACTAGACTTATAACAGATCCTAAGGCAAGACCGACACCCATGAAAACTGTCAGCATTGCCGACGCGGACTCCTTTTCAAAATCCTCAACTTTCCTATAAAAGAAAAAACGTGGTTATTTTTTATAAAGACGTCAATTCTAAAGTAAGTGCGTTAAATATGCGATGAAAGTTCAAATGTAGGCCGGAATTTGGATTTAATTTTTATATTGTTCCGTGACACCCCGTATAAAAACACGGATCCTGGTTTTACACCTTTTTATTGGATATCAGGTTCACAAACGTTTCTATGGTAACACTTTAACGTAACGTAATAATGACAACTGTTTAACCTTTAACTGTCTGTCAACTTCTTGTCTCGTCGGAATACAAAACTAAACTGGCCCGTGCGGATTTTCCTCGCGCTTTTTATAGTAAAGTGGAAAAGAATGGAAAAGTCAAGAATTAGCTGGAAGAATTCTTTTACTACAGGATGTAAGAAAAGTGTAAAATGAATGTCTCCAGCGCCCTCAGGATAATCCGCAATGACCGTCGAAAAAGGGAAAAACTAAGGTAACCTATTTAAAATAAATTATTAACCTAAATAAAATAATTCTAACCTTTTACATTTCTAATAACTAAACACTAACTAAAGAAAGTCCGTAACAATATTTACCTACAATGTGTGTCCCAAAAGTCCAATTACTTTTGGGATACACTTTATGAAATCTGAAAACTAACGGGAATACAACATTCTGCCTTCGCTGGAAATATAGGCGACGTTGCCAGATGTTCCCTTTTCGAGAATTCAGTGTCAACTTTTTATTTTTAAGTGGGATCACCACTTTTTTATCGTTTTTCGGATTCCCTGCGTAATTTACAGCATTTTGGTAACCAAATATCAAAGGTCGAAATTAAAAGTGTTCAAAATAAATGACTTTTTCTCAGAAAAGGAAATTTATCCTATAAAAAAAAATAAAGTTAGTTCTGGCTTCCACCTTCTAAAGTTAAAGAGTGTAACAGGTAAGGCACTGTGGCAATTAGATTTGATATGTACTTCAAAAACTGTTTTACTTAAACAAAGAAAATTATTTTTATTCCTGAACAATCAGTTGAAACATTTTACTTGTTTATTTAAGTAAATCATTTTGGACAATTATTAAAATATACGCTGTGACTAGCGTCCCGACTCGGGATCCATATCCAGTCCCGAATAACGTCATCCAAGTGACGTCATTAAATGCGCTGTCGGGACTGACAATTGATTCCGATTCAACAACTACCTCAGTCCCGAATAACGTCATTTAAATGACGTAAACGGTGTAGTTTTGTCGCAACTAATGTTCCAATTTTTTGCTTGAAAGTGTTAGACAATGTTATGGTTTCAATATCACCAAATCTTGGACTTCCATTGTCTTTTTTGTGTTAATTGATTCCCAACGTTTTGGTGAGTGATGTATTACCAACCGTTTTCAAGTAATAAATGAAAAGAATCACTTATATTGCTTGAAATCGCTAAATCACCGAAAACGTTTGGAGATACATCACTAACCGAAATGTTCTTCCTCAACTAGCAAATAAAGAAAGGAAGTAAGATTTTGTGTTATTGATACAACCATAATGTTATTTAATTTTAATAAATTTGACAATGTAATAATTTAAAAACATTTTATTTTTTAAAAAAACTAAACTTGTTTACAGATGAAATTGCACTTAAACATTTAAGTATTCTAGCGTAAGCATATTAAACAGTATTATTGCCTCTTTGATTTTTTTTTTATATTTATACACTTTAAATAAAAATATTAAAGGGATGCTTTACATTTTATTGAGGTGATGCAAGATTATAACATTGTTTCGCATAACATATCACACAGTTTGCACAGATATTTATTAGGGTTCTTTTTAGACAACATTTTTTTTTAGAATATTCCCGCCTTTTTTCTGGATTAATGTCAATATGACAGTCCTCAACCTTTTTACCAGTTTAAATCGCTGCCCCCTCTTCTCTTAAAATTCAACATTTTCTCTTGTTTTTTTTTATATCTAAGATAAAAAAAAACACAATTTCATTTTTTCTTTATACCTTTTTTACAAACTCGAGCATTTTAATCGACTCTGTATCCACAAAATTAGATACAATTTTATTAATATTTCCATTGTCCAGAATTTCATTTGGTTCTGTTTGGCATTCGTTTTAAGAATTTTGGCTTTGATCAATATATGAACTGTTACTTTAGATTTCGTTACTTATAATGATTTTTGGGTTATCCGTGTTAGCAAAATTTAAATTTTTTTTCAGTGGTCACAGTAAAATAGTCACCGCCAAGCTCAATTACTTGATCTTGGTTTATAGCTGAAATTTCTTGGGGACCGTATGCGGATCCCGACTCGGGATGCACATACGGTCTGGCCAGCCCCTACAAAACCACTGCGATGACATCATTTAATGACGTTATTCGGGACTGGACATAGATCCCGAGTCGGGACTCTAGACACAGCGTAAAATATATGTCAAATCTAATGGTCACAGTGTCCTACCTGTTACACGTTTTAAAAGGTAGAGAACTTAGAACCAACAAGGTGGGACACTTATTTTTTTGTACAGAACACAAACCTGCTTTGAGAGAAAGCCATTTATTTAAAATACATTTAATTTCAGACCTTGATATTTTGTCACCAATATACAGCGAATTGCGCAGGGAATTCGAAAAAATAATCAAAAAGTGGATATCCCATATAAAATTCTAGAAAGTGGATCATCTGGCAACGTCGCCAGTACCTCCAGCGAAAGCAGAATATTCTTTTTCCCCTAAGTTTCAGATTTTATACAGTGTTTCCCAATAGACCGTGAGATATTTGGATATTCCGGGACTTCTGGGATACACTGTATATGAATATTCTGTGTTTCCACTCTCTAATTTTATGAAATTTTACAATCGTTAGGGGACTTTCATAATGCTACGTTTATAGAATATTTTTATAATGAGTCAAACAGTTCATGGAGCTTCAAACTGTTTTTTTGATTGACATTAAACCGATTTATCTTAAATCGGAATAAAGGAAGGCGATGATTTTTTTTTGCTCTAAATGAAATAAATTAACGAGGCAAAAAATCTAATTTTGGAACTCGGCAACTCTTGTGTCGTCACACGGCTTCTTGGTCTGACGACAAACTTAAAGGACCAGGCGTGAACTTCAAATTCAGTAATTACGCAGAAACTTTTTTTTCTGAGAAAATATATTTGGGAGATGGTTCTTTAATAGGCAAAGAAAAAGATTCCATAGGTCCATTGATTTACTTTTAAGGGTATGCTCAGCGCAAGCGCGTTCGCCATCTTAAAAAGGAGGCAATAGGAAAGTTTCGGGGATTTTTTATAAATATAGCTGGGCAGAATCACCTTTAATATCAGTGCAATTAAATGAAAAATTAATTGATGGTGCTTCATTAGTGCATCCTACCTTAGAAGCCCACAATAGGGTCCTTGCACATTTTTTTAATGATGTCGTTTGCACTATTATAGACCGTTCTTCAAAACCTACTACTTCGTTTTTTTAATTCGCTTTTTGCCGATATTTCGATTTTAACTTCGAAATTCAAAGGTCCCGCGAAAACGCTTTCGTTAGGTTACTTATAAATGACGTCATTTATAGGTAAATGTCTGCGTTGCCAAATAGCCTAGTAGTACAATTTTTGGCATTGGTACAATTGACACAGTGGAGATGACACTAGATGTACGCATTGAACTGGGCGGTTTTATAACCTCGCTTTTAATATTTGTTTTCATTTTATCGTTGCTCTTGTTCTGTGTGATTTGTATTGGATTTTTACGGTTGTGTCTCAAAATGAGTAAAGTTTACCGTTGGTGTATAATTACTCATTGCAAAAATACGTCTATTAATATGCCTGGAAAAAACTTTTGTTCAAGTTCCATCTGATAAGGCTTTAAGGAATCTATGGCTTCAAGCAGGGGGACGTGATCCCGAAAGGTTATCTTCAACATCTAGTTTGTTTGTTTGTGAAGATCACTTTGATGTAAGTATTCTTTATCAGTTTTATGACAGTAATACGAGCAGAGATTTTTACAAATTCATTTTTCATTTACAAATCAAATAGGTATTTCAAGTTTTTTGTCAAACAGTACAATTAAGTTGGAGATTTGGCAAATTATTACCTAGTGATGACGCTATCCAATCAGAATCGTTTTAGGGAAAAATTTTAATTTTAGTACTTTTATTTTTGAAATATCTCAGAAGTTACTTTATTTATCAGTATACTAATTTACACACCAATTTTAGACCCATATTTAATCGAACTACATAGAAATTATAAACATTTATTTTGCGTGCAAGGACCCTATTGTGTTCAGTTACGACGATGGTTGAAGTGTCATGGTCGTCCTTAAGGAGGAAATAAAGCCCAACTTGTTAAAAGGTTAAGATAATAAGTTAAAGTAATTACAAAAAAAACAATAATTCTTATTTTTAGCAAGTTCTAGTGATTTTTACCTACGACAAAATGTATTATCGCCTTTAGTACTTTGGGACAAATTTTTAAGTGCTTTTGCTTACTTATTTTAATAAGTTTTCGGCGATATTCCAAAGAAGACTTAACAAAACTAATAAAATACCGTAGAACGGGGCTATTCTGGAAATGAGGGTAATTTGAGAATTCTTCTGAAAAACGTTAAAAGCAGCAACACAGCCTGCACGGTTTATTTAATTCGCAAACGCTCCGCGCGCCGTTGTAGAGATGCAAACGTGCGCCTGAGTGTGCATCGACGGACGGAATTCGTTTTATTTCGGCGTGTAGAGGTGGTAGAAAAGCACGTGGTATTTGCTGGAAGAAATGTAAGTAGTTTACTTTATCCTGAAAATCAAAACTGACTAAGTGTACGTTATTGGGACTTAATCCGATTAATTATATGGGGTTTAAGGAAGGTGTATTTATAAGATAAACATTTTATTGTTATTCTGTTTTTGTTTATTCAGTATTTTGGAAAGTGGGGCAACTTAAAAAAAGCTGGGGGCTATTTGAGAAAGTATGAGGGCTATTTGGAAATCGTTAGTCAGTGTTTATTATTTTTAGAATGGTATGAGATAATGGTGCGCACATACAAAAAAACATTCAGCCATGAAAGGAATGGCAAACATTACGTGCCCTATAGGCATTATTCCAAAAAATGCATTGGGGGGCTGTAGAGGAGGTAAAAAAAGGGCGCTTAACTTTGGCTAAGGCCTCTGAGCGTTTTAAATTTCCCCATCGCAACCATAAGCAGACGTGCTAGAGGAGGTAATTTTTTTAGAAAAACCCGGAAGACCTGCAATATTTTCTACGGAAGAAGAGGAACAATTTGTCAAATATCTAAATATTGTGGCAACATGGGGATTTCCCTTTGACTTATTGGACCTAAGACTTTTTGCAAAAAATTACTTGGATAAAAAAGGTGTACAAGAGACTCGTTTAAAGAATAATTTACCTGGAAGAGACTGGGCTTTAGCTTTTCTGAAGCGACATCAAAAGTTTATATCGAACCGTATATCATCAAATATTTCAACAAAAAGAGCTTCACTTTCGCCAGAAGTGATCGATAAGTTTTTCGATAATGCCAGAGAAATTTTATTAGCGGTAGATCCTAGTCTAATGATAAATTATGACGAAACAAACCTTACTGACAATCCAGGCACTAAAAAATATATTTTTAAAGAGGATCAAGGTACCCCGAAGGGTGATAAATTCGACCAAAACCGCCATAAGCTTAATGTATGCTGGTACTGCTAATGGTGATATATTACCAGTTTATGTAGTCTATAAAGGTGAGCATCTTTGGAACTCATGGACTGAGGGAGGCCCCATAGATGCGAGATAAATCGATCCAAAAGCGGGTGGTTCGATTCCATGTTTTTCCCCGAAAAATTGGTTTTTTACGGTGGTGGTCCCATTTTTTAGAAAAAACCTGGAAAAAGGTTAGCAGGTATAACTGAGAGGTTTAAGTATCTTTACCGACATTTAATTTTCATTTTAGGCTCTCATCGGAGACAACTTATCTTCTCACTTTTCGAAGATGTCCTTAAAACATGCGAGGAAATGGATATTCATTTATTTGCTTCCCAAAACAATGCGACACACGTCATGCAGCCATTGGACGTCGCATTTTATGCCCCACCCCAAGAAATATTGGCGCGAGATTCTAACCACGTGGAAGAAAGGTCAAGGGCGGAAAATGACTACACTCTCAAAAGATGTTTTCCCTAGATTGCTTGTACAGCTTCATGACAAGTTTAAAAGAGAATGGTAAAGGAAGCCAAAATTTAATATCCCGGTTTGCCAAAACTGGATTGCACCCTTTTAAAACCTTCACGACCAAAAGAACGATTACCTGCATCGTCCGCCACAGGTAAAAGCTTCTAATAATTTAGATTCGAGCGTTTCAGAATCAGTTTTGGACGTTTTAAAAGAAATGCGTATGGGTAATTCTGAGCAGCATAAAGCACCGCGTCGAAAAAAGATTGCCGTAGAAGCCGGAAAAAGTGTTTCAACATCCGATTTGTACCGTCTGCGTCTACTAGTAGGAACGATCCTTTTAGTTATCCGAAATTACTCCATCCGAATCATCACATGATGAAGATCAGCTAGAAAAAGTGACGATGAAGACTTTTTACTTGGAAAAGCATGATGAAGAAAACCAACCAGAAGAACTTAATGAAAAGACCGAAATCACTGACGATGATGACCTTCCTCTTATTCACCTTAACAATCTTAAGGTAAATGATTGGGTGGTTGTTCGATATACAGACACAATTCTAAGCCAATGCTATGTAGGTCAGATAAAATCTGTAAACATGCTAAACGGGGAACGGATTTTCAAAATATCATTTTTAAAAAAATCCTCAAAAACGGAAAGATTTTGTCTCCTCTAAGTTAGACGAGGAGATAACAATGGGAAAAGATTGTTATGATACTTAGCCCCCTAAAATTGAAGGTTCAGGAACCGGCAATTTTTAGCTTTCAATAATCTTTCAAAACTAAACGTAAAGTGAATAGTTAAATAAAGGGTAGGTTTGTAAACTGTAACCTTTAAGAAACCTTTATAATATTTAAGGCAGAGTTATTTTTATTTGTTGTTAATGATTTAAACATTTTTTTAAATTACCTTGTTTATGTTTTTATACTTACTAGTTCTAAAGTGATTTGCAATGTTGCAAAAAATGCTTTGTATTTCCTTAAAGAATATTTTTTTTTATTTAAACATGTTTTCTAATTTTTAAAAATGTTTTTTGTTTTCCAAGTAGCCCCTTTAGTGGATAAACTACGATTTATCAATTTTAAGCCATGTTCTCAAATAGCCCCACCCTATGGGGCAATAATAGCCCCGTTCTACGGTAATATAAATTCTCCTGAAGGGATTTACTACGCGTATAACTGCAGCATACACCATAACAACGTGTTTTAAGCCTCTTTCCTTATAGATAACATAATATATTTTAATGAAAATATATGTATTAATAATTTGAATTGAATTGTTTATAAGAAATTATTATTACTTGTTTTCTTGCTAATTTTTTTATAAACATTTGCACTGCTCATACATTGTAAATAAAGTGCCCGAAAAACATGGCGGAAGCCGGGGCATGCGCAAAAATTTTTTAACTGTTACAAGAGCTATTAATAAATTTTAACAGTTGAAGTGACTACGACAATATGCACGCCTTCTAGATACCCCAATACCGGAATGTCAAGGCGAAATTGCGGCTAGAAACGATTCATTTGGTTTTAAGAATAAAATTTCGGATTAATTTGAACCTTTTTCGCAGGTATGAAATTTTATGCATAATACATTTATTAAATAAGGGCTAATAACTTCAATAAACTATTATATTCAACATTTTACTAATAACTATCTTACCTGGGTGCTAAAATTGCGGTGATATTAGCTAAGTACCCATTAGTTATAGCACAAAGGAACAGAATAATGATATACTGGTAGTCTTTATCAAAAACCACGGCCCAGTAGTATCTCGGCTGTGCATTGCAAAGCATCATCAGAGGAATGAATACGAATCTTGACAGACTTAGAATAAGTATAATACTTTCATTTTTTGGCTAAAAAAGATCACATAAAAATATTACCTTTGTTCAACTATAATTTGTTTATTTTCGATTAAGTAAAATACCTGAACATAAATGCATTGTATTGGTTTAAACCCAGTAACCATGGTTACAACAAACAAAAATATATTCCATTGGTTAAAAAGTAAGAAACCGTGGTTATGTATTTCTAAATCGAAAATGAACAGATTATTGAATATTAAAAGATAGGTAGACTGGGATTTTTTTCTAAACAGTCCAACAAAATATTACCAATTTTCAGTTACCTTTTGAATTCTTCCTGCAGCTATTCTACCTAAATAATCTCCAATACTAAACAGCAAATAGCAATGGTGGGAACGAAGAAAACATCTAAAAAATATGAAAAATTATGATTTTCAAGCCTTAAAAGCAAATCGGAAATGCTTAAAACAATTTCGACTTTCCAGGAGCATTCCAGATTTTTTTACACCCTGTATGCTGCTTACCATTCCACTTGTTTCCATGTCCCTTGCCCTCAGATTCAATAAGTACAGTTACGCCAGGATATACACTTAATGTTATCACGAAGACGACAAACATAGAGATGCCATATACCCAAATTTTCTTAAAGATTACCTTGTGGGATATCAGGAGTACTGTAGAGGTACTGCTAAAGTCAGATATGTTCAGAAATTTGTCTTCTATATGGTACTAAAAATATATCTTGAAATAATATGTAGATAATAGAAAAATGAACAAGTCAGTACAAAATGTATTTTTTATTATAAGGCAAAAAACAGCCAAAATAAATATTTTAAATTTGTTTTAAATATATTAAAAATAGCTTAATTATTATGGTTTCTTACCTTAAAGAATACTGTCCTCATTAACACAAGATATAAAACTATGGAGATCAGAATTGTAACATTCCCAATAATAAAATATACCAAAGCACTATGTGTGGATGATGCGCCGATAGCTAGGGATACTATTTCAGCTATAGCAGCAAATATTCCACCCAAAGCTTGTCCTCCTATTACGGCTGTGATATAAACTGGGGAAAAGTTGCCCACTATACCGAAAATGCTTCCAGAAAGAATTGCACTACAAACTAGAGAAATACAATAAAGTTATGTATGTTACTGGACAGAATTAAGTAAAATGTATTTCAAATGAAGGCTAAGATTGCATAAAAATGTATTGTACAGTAAAAAACGATGTGTGGCTTAAAGTTTAAAAGTACAACTAGATTTTATAATAGTATATTATATTATAAGGATTAAAAGTGCATCTTTTTTCACGAGCAATTTTTGCAGTTGCGAGGCGGAGCGCAGCAGGCAGCCGAGCGAATGCAAAATTGCGAGTAGAAATAAGCACTTTTTGTCCGTATGATATATACTATTTTTTCTCCAACCAAGTCAAAATTAATACATTTAGTTATTCAAAAATCGTTTTTTTTTTAATCCTAGGATTAAAAGTAGCACTTTTAATCCTAGGATTAAAAGTGTTGCCAAGCAACAAGCACATTTTTGTACGGTATGAGAATTGATAGCTTTTGCACCTGAAAGTAGTACAAAAATGTCAACATTTATTGATGGTTGAAGAAAAATATATTTTTTAAATATCTTGTTATATTACCTAAATAACACTATTCTATTCTAAAGACTACTTACCATTTAACAAAACTATAGTGGCCAAAGTAATCATAAAAAATAAGTACTGCCCTGAAAAAATTATTTTTTTTTACTTTACATACAATAATTTACAAAAAAATATATATAACTTACATTTGTCAGTGTCAATAAGTACAAAAACAAGAGTTACTATCATGAACAACAGCATACAAATTAGAGATCCAATTATTCTTTTGTTAATAGATATCCTAAAAAGTAAGTTATATACAGTAAGTATAAAAATTTTAAACCTTGTTTTTAAATTTAAAGGAAAGAGCAAAAAATTATTTTGGAATAAAATCTCTTAGGTGAAATGTTATTTAGAAACACTGGTAGGCATGTTTTAAATACTGAAATAATATGAAGCCTTCAAAACATGAAAGAATTTGTTGAGAATGATTACATCCACTATAGGTCAAGAGACGTCCTGTCAAGGCATTCTAATGCTAAGAGTCAAGAAAAGATATATATAATATATATTTTAAAATTGGTAAGGTTTCTATAGAGGCTAGTTTCTCTTTCAGGACTTTATAATTTTTATTTTTGCGATTTTTGATTTATCTGGAAATTAAAATTTACTTTTTTTAAATAACAAACTGAACATTTCTCTAGCCTAATAGATTGGTCTGAAAATTTTGTTTTTAATCATGTCACAATGTGACATTTGCTTTTAAAAGGGCATCAAAAAAGCATTTATTCAAATAAGCCCCAGTTGGCCATGATATGAAGCTTTAACCTTATTAAAGTGTAGTGTGCTGTATACAGAAACTTATTATATATCATTTTAATAGTCAAATTGCCCTTCGATTTTGACCAAATTTGGATATGGGGTTTTGGTGCTGATTACGTCTTATTTTTGGGGCAACGTTGTTTCAGATATTCATCATCAAATTAAAATCAAACTAACCTTATTTTCACTATATTCTTCCTTCTTTTTGTACAATTCTTGATTTTTATAAAAAATGGCACACAATATTTTATAAAACTCTTTGAAATTATATTTTAGAAACATTGGTACATTTTTCCATAAATTTGAAGCTTAAAACATGAAAGAATTTGTTGAGCCATGATTTCCATTTAAAAGGGTTTCGGACGTCCCTGTAAAAGGGATTCAATTAAAGGAAAAAAAATAAATAGATATTTAAAAGAAGGTTTCTAAAGGTGTTTTTTAAAAAAATTATGTGCCAATTTAGGTAAAATTAAAATTTCTTTTAAAAACAAATGAATTTTTAAATAAGGTTGTTTGTTTTTAATCATGTACAATGTGACATTTGCTTAAAAGTTCCCATCAAAGCATTTATAAAAAGCCCCATTTATATAGAATTTAACTTATTAAAGGAGTGTGCTTTCAGAAACATTAATCCATTTTAATAACAAATAATATAAGTAATTTTGACATACCTATGACTTATCGCAGCATTTAAAATTAAAAACAGCAAATTTGGTACAGCTGATGCTACACTTATATATGAAGTGAACTCGGCTTGTAGAGGAGTCTTGTTCTTTACTTCACTTCCAGTCACTGTGGTATTATGTATGTGTGTATCTCTAAATTTGTACATCCAGTACTAAAAATACAAATATAAATTAACTGTTCTTTCTGTAATGTCATTAAATCAGAGATAAAATCAAACATTTTTAAATTAATGTTCTATACTGAAGTGGTGGTTTAATTCATTAAAAAATATTCTTTGCATTGCTCATCAGGTATGTATATGCCTGTAATACAAATAATATTTTTTATACTTGTAGCAACATTTATAATTGTTTCAATATAATAAACTTTTTTCAATATTCAAAAAACCACTTACCAGAGCTAATTTTTCGCAAAATATACTTCATAAAACCCATTTTGCTAACAAAATAAAATCTGAAGTTCTTCTAGCATTATTATTGCTTAGGTTTATAATTTAAACTTTAAAGTTACTCTATGAACTAAACAAAATATTTAATTATCATTATTACTTACATCATTTGCTGTAACATAAAAGTTCCATGGCAATAAGGTCACAATCCCCAATAAATAAAAAATTAAATAAACTGTATAAAATTTATCCTTAGGTTCCAGAGGCTTAAACAAAGGCTTGTTATCTCTTATAGCTAGACTCTGTTGGATTTCAGTGCTGTCTTCATTATCAGAATCCATTTCTTGCAGCAAAGGGGTTGTGTTTATTGAAGCCATTGCTGCAGTATTGCTATTTTAGAATTATTATTTGTACGTGAAATCCTTGGTTTCTTTTGTTGGAATGTTTGTTGACATTATTGCCTCACTTATAAAGTAATCGTACTACCCATATCGCTAGCATTTTGACCTCTATAGGCTTTAAATCTGTATAAAAATATTTGTTATTAATTAAATGCACATTAAATTGATAATGTCAATGTATCTGATGATGAGTCACTTGTAAACCTCAGCCCAGCTGATTGTCAAAATAAAAAACATAAATTTTAAAAATATTTTTTTAGAAATATCTATGCCGAAGATTTTTGAATTTTAGTATATTTAAAAAAAATCATCGATATCGGGACTTTTTTGGTTGTAGGATAATGCTGTTTAAAAAACGAACTATTTTCACGTGATCATTTATATACTTCGAGTATATACCTCTTAGAGGCAACAATGCCACTGGGCAGCGCCGCGAGACGCTTAAGAAAAAAATCGGACTACGCTCGTTTGCACTGCCGGCACGGTTGTCTCTAGGAGGTATATAATCGAAGTTGATGTTTATATACTTAGAGAATATACCTTCTTGAGGCTGCCTTACCCCTCGGCAGTGCGAACAAGCGTGCGAGAGAGAAAGAAAAATTGGTCTATAACTTTTCTCTCTCGCTCCAACGTGCCGATTGGTTGGTGGGAGGGGTAAATACCTTGCTCTGCGTGCTGATTAATGGGCGACCAGCCAATCAGCATGATTGGATCAAGAAAAGGTTTTAGTCCAATTTATTTTCTCTCTCTTATTCTGGTTTCTCTCTCGCACCCTTGTTTGCATGGCCAAGCAGCAAGGCTGTAGGTAGGTATATGCTCAAAGGGGGTATGCTGTTGACGAAGGTTGTTTGATAGTTGTTTACTCAGATTTGTGATCTTTTTGACAAATTTGGTATTTTGGGCTGATTCAATCTGAATAAAAATTTTTTCGAAATTTCGATTTTCGAGATATTTCATCATCAATTGAAAATCAAACTTAATCCTTTATTTACATATAATTCATCTTTTTTGCACAATTCTTGATTTTCTTACATAAATTGGCAGCATAATAGTTTAAAATAATCACCTTTTAAAATTTATATTCTATTTTACCCTTTTTCTTTAAATTTGAAACCTCCACTTTCACACTGGATATGTCTGAACCATGTATTCACTAAAGAATCATGGCCCCCCTTAATAAGCTGAAGCTTCGCAATTTAATGGAAAAAGTGTAAAATAAATAAAAAATTATAGTTTTTTTAAGGGTGTATATAAAATATTGTGTGCCACTTTTATAAAAATCAAGAATTTTGTAAAAAAAGAAGGGGGAATATATGAAAATTAGGTTAGTTTGATTTTCAAATTTGATGATGAATATCCAAACGAAACGTTCCGAAATATTTTTTCAGATTCGAATCAAGCCCAAGAAAACCTATACCAAATTTGTCAAAAACAAACAATTGAACAATTAAAATATCTTTTCAGATTCAATCACGCCCCAAAAACCCCCGATACAAATTTCAAAATCGAACAACTGGCAATTAATCAGTAATTGACAATTTGGGTGGTTGTTGACGTCAAGATAAAAAATGACGTTTTAAATCACACTACAAATTTACATCAAAATTCACTCAGATACTTGAGTGATTTTGCCTTTTTGTGGCATGAATCAAAATTTCAGTTTACTTTTGCTAAACCATGCTTGTTTAAATCTTAAGAAGTTATTTCATAGCTCAGGGTAGGTCGGATAAAACTTTCTTGTTTAGGAATATAGGTTATATATTTGTTATGTAAACACTTGTGGTAAACACTAACAAAATTGTATTTAATAAAATAACTAAAAGCTAAACATAATTACTTATGTATAATACTTAGCATATTTAAAAAATATCTTAAGTATTTAAGTATTAAATTTTAAGAATCTATTAGTTGTAATGTAATGTACATATATACCCCTAATCTCGGTAAACTTAAAATTATATAACAAAAGAGGAAGCTGGCCAGTTGGTTAAACCAGTGCCATAAAACCTAACTAAAAAGTATTAATATCAGTAATATTTTGTTTTATTACACTAGGTTTCAATTATTAAAAGCAAATAAAAATTTAAGGAAGGTTTTTATTTATTTTTTGTTTTACAGGACCTATTTAGGAAATCACTATGATACTTTAAGACTACCAAGAAACTGCACTTCCAAAGACGTTAGGGATGCATTTATCAAGCTTTCCAAAGAGGTAGCTACTTTTATAAATGTTAAAATTATTGATTACCACAAAAAAGATTGTGGGGTTGTAGGAAGGGTTTTCAAATTGCAATTTGAAGGCCAGTATCATAACAATAACATCCATTTCGAAGTGCAAAAATGTATTTGTTTAAATCATTCTATTGGTTAAAATTAGTATATTACGGTTTAGTTCAGTCGAATATATCATATGGATATATTTTTTTGGGGAAATTCAGCATATGTTAATAGAGTCTTTGTTTTGGAGAAGAGGTTTGTTACATGTATGTTATGATTGCCACCAGGTGTGCACAGCTGACATGCATTTGTGAATTTGGAAATTTTTACTTTCCCTTCACTCTATATGTACCTGCTCATAATATATGTAAGACAGAATAAGGCTGAATTTGAAAGAATTTCTGATATTCATATTTATAATACAAGGACTCATAACCACCTCATTTTTCATATTCTCGTTTGAATGTTTGGTTACAGTTCTACATTTCAGGATATTATTTTTTATAATAAGTTTCTGCAACTTTTTAGTAATATTAAAGTACTAAACTCCTGAAGGATACCTTGCAGCCTATTATGATGTGCATGAGTACCTATCAATGTGAAATTTAAATAGTGATTAAGTTGTATTGTTAATATTTTGAGGATAACTTTATTGTCATTTTAATGTGTGGTAATAGATTCGGAACCTTTAATTTTATTTTACTTAGTATGTATTTATAGGAAAAGTCCAATATAAGTTTTTTTTGTTACTAGCTTAAGTGATTAATAGAGATTACTTTACTTTACTAAAAGAATATCAACTTTTAACACATTTTACATTAGAATCACCCAGATGTTAACAAAAATCCAAAAGCACATAAAGAATTTCTGAAAATCCAGGAAGCTTACAATGTATTAAGCAAAAGAGGATCTCGCACGAACTATGACTTGGGTTTATCAAATCCTAGCTATCGCAATGAAGTGAATTCAAATACTGGACCCCAGGAGTCAGTGAGATATGGTCGAAGAGTTAGAAAGTAAGTTTAAACTAATAATAGATATGTATATAAGGCAGTTTAATAATAGGTGTCCTTAGTGGACTCTAACATGGCCCCAGAATATATTTACATACTTATATCCAATCACTAAGTATCTTGAAGTCGTAAAAGAAACGTCAAAAAATTTTTATATTTACACGCCGAGGATTCACAATTCCACAGTTGACCAATACTGTAAAAAGTTCCTTTCCATATATACAATTTGCAGGCTGTTAAAGAATAAATCCGACACGGGAAATCAAATTATATTGGTTTTTAAATTTGCAAAAGTTTTCCATTAAGTTGACTTGTTTTAGTTTTTTAAAATTCAAGTTTGTGATGTATTGTGAAAATATGAAAAAAGCATTATTGAAGCCTTAATAAAGGTATCATTTAAATAAAAACTGTTCATTTGTTTACATACACAATACAACACATTCCAGTATATTAAAACAATTTATTTACTTTGCAGATAAATTTGGCAACATAGGTTCATCTGTGCCACCGCTTATATTTAACGTTATGGTTACTCCATTTTTTTATTTATCTCTTTTGCTCTTATATGATATAATAGTCGAACTTTGGTGTTGGTAGTTGATAGAATGGCCTGTGAAGAAAACACAAATACTGTCTTGTATGGCATCTTTGTTTTAATGTTTCTTTTGGCTGTGTTTTAAATTTAAATATAGTATAAGTGTGGTTAAATATTGGGAGACTACCCTGAAAAATACCTTTTTTTGAGCATTGGGGGTGCATCATGACCAGTAATTAAAAAATCGCCCAGTTTTTTTTTTTTCTTAAAAACACTAAAAAGACATCTCTCTCTTACATTGTTTTACTTTTAGCCCATATGAAGATCCATCTTTTTGGCATAACAGAGACAGATCCAGAAGTGCACCCTACTATGATCAACATGCCAGGCCACCACATGGGGTAATAGCATTCGGCATTATTATAATAACTATAGCATCATTTATAGTGCAGATGATGATAGTCAAGTAAGAATATTGTACTTTTTACTATTTATTTACATTCACCATTTTTTTAAAAATATTAAAGTAATTATGAGAAAAAAGAATTGTAGACTTAAAAATTTCCATGAAACGATATATACTAGGTATCAAAGAAAGGTAAACAGTTAGGTTTAGGTTTAGGTTTAGGTTTAAAGTAAGTGGACTTTTTACGCCCTCCACTGCAACCGGTTGGTCTATTGTGGCTTACACCTTTTTATATTTCTCCCAATAGGATCAGACTTCTAATGAATCCGATATTAGATTGGGAGAGAGAGTTCTTACGTTTCCTCTTACTCGTGTCGCTACCGAATATGAGCACAACATGTGCTCTGGTGTCCCTGTCTTCTGGAAAGTATGACGAGTAGACGATTAGATCCGTCATGCCCCCATGAAATGAGGCCATATCTCCGGACCTTCCCTATGTAAACGGTCCTATCCGCTTTCTGTTTAAAGCCAGGGAACCCTTTTCCCTATAAAAGCGGTTCTGTCCACCTTCTGTTTGGATTCAGGGATCCCTTCCTAAGCACCTGTTTGTTCGGGATGGATTAGCCCTTCCCCATGAAATAGGCGCCTTTGACTTCAGGGGCACCTTTCGAAACGGATTCATCCGTTTCGGTCGGCGCACCTTTGTCTGCTTGTGACCTTGGGTGGCACCTCTTGAAACGGATTTATCCGTTTCGGTCAACGCAACTTTGTCACTTTTTTCCTTTGAAACCTGCTCTCTCCGCTTCCTGTTTGGAGCTAGGGAAGTAATAGCACAGATTTAACTAAAACCAGATGTGAAAGCCGGGTCGGCTCGATTGAAGTTCTTGACTCGAGCAACACACGAGCAACAACGGGCAGCGGCTACCTGCACCACTGAAAATCAGACTTTTTATTTTTAAGGGCAGGAACGTATTGCACGAATCTGTCAAAATTAAAAGGTATGCAAATTAATAATGACTATTTTTAAGCTTCAGTATTGGAATATGTACTTGGGTTTAATATTAAAATACAGGGTGTCCGAAAAGTCTGGACTGGGTCAAATATCTCGAGAACGAAAGGTTGGATTTCCAAGATTGCAAACTGAACTTTGTTTTGACACAATCGTCTATCTAATTCTGATGTCAAAAACCACCCCCACTCCTCTTAAGGGGTGAACGTAAGGGTGGTTTTATAATTTTAAATAGAAACCCCTATTTTTTTGCATTTTCGTATTCCTCAAAAAATTCTTGTGTTTGGCCCCCAATTTTCACCCCCAACCCACGCCACCTTCACAGGGGGTGAAAAAAACGAAAAAAAGTTAAAAAATAAAATAAAACTGAACAGTTTGAATATTTATTTTTAACTATATAAAAATTTTTTTTTAAAAATATCCCAAAAAAAAAATTGAAAATTAAAAAGAAGGGTTGTGCTAAAAAAACAAATTAAAACCCCTTTTTTTCATAAATAATTTTTAATAAATTTTTTATTGGGTGATTTGATAAAAAGCCTTTTTAAATTTTTTTATTTTTTTTTTTTTAAAAAAATTTTTTAATACATTATTAATTTTTTTGATTTTTTTTAATCAAAATAAAAATATTAGACGCCCGTTAGTACAAAACAAACAAAAAAATCGCGCCAAAGGTTGTGGAGTTCGATTCGCGTTGGGAATATTTTGGGGTTTCTGCATCCGCTAATTTTTTTGGCCGGTATGTAACACAAAAGTTGTCAAGTACAAAGTTGTAGGAAAATTGGCAGCAAATTTCTTACAACTTGAGGACAACTTGGCTACAAAAACTTACAATCCAAGTTATTGTGTTGCTGACAATTTTCATGCCATTTGCGATGGTAAATTGTCAACAACTTGTAGGCAAACTTGACTCAGTAACGAATTGTCGTTAACTTAACGTCAAATCGGTAACAACTACTGATGGGTAAATTTTTATTCAGTAACACTGGCTATCTGGGAAGTACCGACTTCGGTTTAAATTTAAAATAATACTAACGGAAAGCACAGATAGGGTCTTGATTTAAGTAGATGCATTAACCTTAAAAAAAAACAATATTGGTTTTATTTAAATAATAATAAGGTAGGAAATTCATAAAGGTTTTATTAAAAAATCAAAATTTCTTTAGATGTATTTATTTACATAATTCATTTTGATAACCACAGACAAGAAATGAAATGGGTTAAAACGAGAGGAAGTGGTGATTTAAATGAGAATGATGGCTTTTTTTTTGTTTCCTCTTCCGATAATACGAGTGTCCCATAATTAGGGTTACTAGACTCTATAAAGCCAAAAAGAAGATTAAGCTTTAAAGAGGCGCTCAGGCGCTTTGAGGCTTAAAGCTAACAGGAAGTTTTAGTAAGAACTGTATAGCGTATAGCGAGTGTGAGGTGAGTAGCACAATGCGCTTTTTGTAACTTACGGAAACCAATAGATTGGCGCAAATTGGCCAGGTGACTCGCGTCAACTCTGTTAGGCCAGGCGCAATTGGAGACGTGTATAGCGTCTACCTATCAGCACAGCGCGTTTTTTTTGTAACTAATGGAAACCATGGATTTTTTATGTTTCGAATTCTCCTAATATGGTCATTTTAATCTAAAAATTTGTATTTTTTTGATCAGCTAGTGTTATGGTTAACAAAATATCATCCTCCGAAATAATTTTTTATACAAACTTTATTCTTTCACTTCTATTACGATTCTGCCTCATATTGGTTGAATATAGAATAAAAGGCGTATGTTTTTTAATTTTCTGATAAAATTTTCATGTTAGATTCGCCTGCCTAAGAGGCAGAACATGAATTGTTTCACTTATTTTTGTTCCAGCGAACCGAGATTGGTTACACCTCGTGACACGAAGAATGGAGAAAAGACTGTTAAAAAGTGATACTTTTTATATGTAAAAAAATGTGTTAAAATGTTATAATTTTTAGGATCTGTGTTGTTATTGTTAAAAGTTTATTTAATTTATAACATTATAATTATTTATAAAAAGTAGAGAAAATTTTTTAATTTCGTTTTTTTGCTATATCTTAAATTAGTGTACTGATATTTGCACATATGGTTTCACATTTTACTGAACTTTGAGACTATTTCGATAAAGTTTTATCCAAGACTGTGGATGAATTAAGGATATAATTAGCCCTTACTTTACAATTTTCCAAAAGTGTAGAAACCAAAATTGGATTTTAACTGATAATTCTTTAAAATATCGTGAAGGACAAAACATTATTGATGATTTTATTTAAAGTACTTTAAAAATTTTGTTCAATTTTTTAAAAAATTTGTGTGTTAAAAATATGTCAAAATTGTAATTATTTTTGTTAAAGCTATTCTTTTAACCTGCAAAGAGATAAGGCAATGAGAAGAACGCAGGAAATACAAGAAACCTTAAATGAAATACGGGAACGCGCCGATCGAAATGGAAACGAGCTTCAAGTTGAAATACTAAGCAGACGTTTTGAAGAAGCAGCAGAAAGACGAAGATTACAATTAAAAGAAACCTGTGATTGACAGTTATTTTTATAGAATTTAAAAGAAATTATTTATTTTTTGTTTTTAAATAAAATTTACAAGATTTATGTTTTTTTTTATCGGGTAAGCTGTTTTTATTTTATGTTTAAATAAGAAATTATTGTTCATGTTAAAAATAAGTATTTTTCTTTTTTTATTTACAAAAAATATTTAAATAAATTATTTTTATAAAATAATATTATATTTTTAATTAAAAATAAATATATATATATATATATATATATATATATATATATATATATATATATATATATATATATATATATATATATATATATATATATATTTTTTATATTATATAAAAAAGTTTATTGGGCTAAAAACCCCAAATTAAAAATAAAGTTATTATTTTTTTTTTAAAATAAAAAAAAAAGGAAAAAAGGGTGTAAAAATTTATATGTCCGATCCTGAAATCTAAGAATGACGACTAAAACTGAAAAATAAAATTATTTACGTTCAATACATAAACGGTCACCTCGTATCGAGTCGGAATAATTCATTTTTAATTAATAACAAAATGGCAGACAAAAAACTGAAAAATGAGGGTTTTTTGCAGTTTTTAGCCCCAAAAAAAAATTTAAAATCAAAAATTTATATATTCCATTTGACCATTTAGGTATTGAAGGTAAATTATTTTATTTTGTGTGTTTTAGATCAGCCATTATTTTGATTTCATGGATGCCAGCGACATATCAACTTTTGGAGGAGCACCGTTTATCCATTGTTAAAAAAAAATCAATTGAAAATAATAATATTTTATGGTTTTTGTGTAATTTAAGAGTGTATTTTGTTAAGCCCAATAAACTTTATATTTATATCTAAAAATTTTTGCGTAACAAAATCCGGAATATTGGCTTTTTTTGACCGCCGGAACCAGAAAAAAAATACAACATAAATATTATTATTTA
Organism: Listronotus oregonensis; assembly: GCA_019359885.1. Lineage (NCBI taxonomy): Eukaryota > Metazoa > Arthropoda > Insecta > Coleoptera > Curculionidae > Listronotus > Listronotus oregonensis. The sequence goes on along the minus strand of JAHBCN010006385.1, from coordinate 18,842 downwards.
TTGATTTTTTTTAAAGCGTTTAATTTTTTCTATACATTACAATAAAAAATATTTGGTATTTATTTTTAGTAACAACGGAATTTATTTAATTCATATATATAAAAATTTCTATTTAAATTGGAAAATGGGAAAAGGTGTCAATAAATAACTAAAACGGTCAGTCTAGCGTTACATACTACTCCACAATATTGTTAAGCGTATAATTAAATTAGGTTGTATTTATAAAAATGAATTCAAAATCCATTTTATTGAAACGTATAAAAAAAAAAACGCTTTTAAAAACAACCAATAAATAAGGTGTCCCATCAGTTTCTGTTTGACCTCCGACCAGTGAAGTTACGCGATTAAAAGCTACATAGCTTTTTCCGGCAAGGGTTGTTGGCGGTGCCGTATCAACTAATTTTAATTCTCGGGGATCAAGGGGGGTCCCTTCTGGGGCTAGGCGCTGTGAACGAAGATTCCTATAACCTGGTGTTTTGCCGTTTTTGTGTTGTGCATGAGGTGTTTTCCAATGGCGGAAGATGGATGCGGGCGCAGCGAGAACCTTCAGAACGGAAAGAAAACGGTTATTCGTAATACCAGTAGTAGTCCCTGGTTTAACCGCCATTTATTGTGCCTTTCTTCAATATAGAATTATTTTAAAAAAATTGTTTAACTTTATCAGTTGAAAATGTGACATATATCAGAAGAAACTTGTATAACAGCAGACGAAAGCTTGTTCCTGCATTGCCGCAAGATATGTCCGGATGTGCATTTTAAGTTGGAACTAATTTTTGACAGTGTAGTAACTATTTAGGTGAACCATTTGAGCTTATTAATAATAAGGTTTACCAAATTATAGTTTTTAGTTGTAAAACAAATTTCAAAACCCTAAGTAATTCAACAAGAATATATCTTGATTGGACATTTGATTACTGTGTGCAATATTTTTGTCAATTTCTTACAATTCATGGCTATATTAACGGTCACTACCCTCTAGTATTCGCTTTATTGCCAGATAAATATAGTGCCTCTTATGAAAAACTATTTTGTCTATTAGATGAAAAATGTAAAACAATAGGTATAGAACTCAATATCTGTGACTTAGTAATAGATTTCGAACGAGCGATTCACAAAGCCGTGGAAAAAGTTTGGCCGTTGGCAAAAATAATAGGTTGTAGATTTCATCTGTCTTAATTGTGGTACAGGCAAATCCAAAAATGTAACCTGACGCAAGAATGTAAAGACAAAAATTCTCGGGTAGGCGAATGGTTGCGTATGACACTTGCTGTACCTTATTAAAGCCCCTATGAGGTTGGGGATTTTGTTTGATTTGTTCAGTTTAAAATTTAATACTGATGGAAAAATTGTAAAATGCAGGGCCATATCTTACGAACCTATATTTTGAAGGTTCCCTGTTTCCGCCACAATTTTTTGCTAAAAAATTTTCAACACAAAAACCCAAATGCTTGGAGGGCCTTCCACCGCAACTTTAATAGTTCTATGTATAGTTCACATCCAAATTTATATGTTTTTTTAAAAAAAAGTTTTTTAAAAAGAAAATATGTAAAAATACAAAGTAAAATCAAACAGCAAAAATTCATAATGTAAAAGTTAAAAAACCCCCCAAAAATTTATTGAAAAGACAATTAAAGGTACAGTGGCGAAATTTTTTTTTATCTTGGGACAGTCCCCGAAGGCTGATTGCCTTAAGGTTTTAATACCCCTACCGTGGGTGTCTTAAGTGTGGTGAGAGGGGGTTTGTTCACACGGGACTTAAATATTTGGAGATTGGGAGGAGAAGGAAAACTTTCTGCTGGCAGCAGGTTCCATAGTCTTGATACTCTGGGATGAAGGAACGAAGAAAGCGGGAAGTTCAGGGCCTCTAACTGAACTGTAAAAGGATGCATAAAAGTTGCACTTACGTGTTGCTCTGTTGGGAGCTGCCAGAGAAGGAATTATACTGGCCAATTCCTCTGAGCAAAAGCCGTGAAAATACCTATAAAAGAGCGACAGATTCCCTACAGCTCGATGATGGGCAAGAAGAGGAAGCCTTTCTGTGAGCCTTAGATCATTAATAAGACGAAAGGCTCTTCTTTGAAATCACTAGACTTCATTTAATAAAATGCATTTCTTTTTTACTTAGTTTTAGGAACTGGTAAACTGCTGTTTGCACTTAACGTAGATATTTATTAAATGTATATGAGACATTTTGATTTTATTAATTATTGCCTTCCTAATACCTCAGGTAGCTTGGGGCGAAAATACCAACACTCTTAGGGATAGGTATACTAAATATACACAAAAGCCTTATTTTTACCATTCATATTTATTGATTCATAAAACTTATACAATAAAATTCTCTGTTACAGAGATGTCCAAATTTTTCGATTCACCTAAAGTCGTGCCCTTTATATCGTCTACAGAAATAGGCCGTTTGACTACGATAGAAAATTTTTTCAAAAGTAGAAAATTATAAAAGAGTTTGATAAAAAAGTTAAAAACTATTTTTAATCGAAAAATATTGCCATATAGCCCCATACAAAAAGTTCTTAAAAGTTCCTGTATGCCCACTTAAAGCAGTTTCCATTTAGAGCATTAAAACGGTGAGATTTGTAAAGTTATGGGAAATAATCTACCATGCCGGGAAGAGCCGAATCCAAATATATCCAATATATATAATTCATGCTTTTTTTGTTTTTATGTAACTGTTTAAATAAAGTTAAATATTTACTAAGAATATTTATTTATGTATATTCACGGCCGAAAATTTTTTGAAAACTTATGATATGTGGTAACCTCCAACAAACAATCAGTTTTAGAAGCCGGATTTACACAAAAATAAGAAAGGTTATGTCTATCTCTTTTATGAATATCATTGTATTTGGTTCTCTAAGACATAAAAGAGTTCTTTTGCTGTTTTTTTTTGGAATTCTTCTGGATTTATTAGTTGTTTCAATGCATTCAAGTACCCCATATTTTCTAAACCTGGCTCTCAAACCTATTTCAGAAGCTAACCGTTTCAATGCACATAAGTAGCCCTATTTTTAGCTTTATTAGTTACTGCTTTCTTACTCTATAAGAGTATGTTTAAGTGCACACTTTTTCAAATCGTGTGTCCATTTCAGAATAGGCTGGTTATACAAAAAATAATTAAATTGAGCATTTTTGCTTCCAAAATGGACCTAGAATACCTACGTTACTTACATTTATCACATCAAAAGTTACATTTAACATTTAATATATTTTAAAATATCGTAACACTAATATAAATATCTAAAAGTAAACAATTTATTTAAAATTTGTATATAAAAGTAACTAAAACTCAGGTACGAAAAATAAATTGCAACTTTTTTCGTTTAGTAAAATGTGTAAAAATTAACTACAGTTCATCAAGTGTAAGTTGGTTCCAGTTTTTTCTAGACGAACCTTATCTTAACATTTATTAAGCTATATAATAAATTATCCTATTTTTATACATTCAATAAGTTCTGATGTACCAACCTCGTTGAAATTGTTTAAATAAGTAAAAATTCCCAAAAAATTTACCCGATATTCTTGGGTATTATTGGTCAAAGTCATGCAAATTATCTATTTAGCAAAACCATATGAAGAATTGGCGGGAAAAACGATAGATGTCACAAAATAGGTAATTTGAGATAAAAACCAGTGTCATATTCGTTTTTATAATGGAAAAACGATGTTTTCATAGCTTAGCGAGTAAAAAGTTTTCCTTAAACACAACACCTATACCTTAATAAAACCAAAAGTTTATAAATATTTTTTTTTTATCTTTGGACTGTCCACGAAGGCTGAGGTCTAAGTACTAACGTACCGTGGGTGTCTTAAGTGTGGCGAGAGGGAGTTTGTTCACACGTGACTGGGAGGAGAAAGAAAAACTTCTGCGGGTAGTAGGTTCCACAGTCTGGACACTCTAGGAATGAAGGAACGAATAAAGCGGGAAGTTCGGGGCCTCTCTAGTTGAACTGTAAGAGGATGCATAAAAGTTGCACTACGTGTTGCTCTGTTTGGAGCTGGAATTATACCGGCCAACTCCTCTGAGCAGAAGCCGTGAAAATACCTATAGAAGAGTGACAGATCCCCTACAGCTGGACGGTGGGCAAGAGGAGGAAGCCTCTCTGTAAGCGTGAGATCATTAAAAAGACGAACAGCTCTTTGAATGGAGTCCAGAATGCTAAGTGTTGTAGGAAAATCCATTCCCCAGACATGGGAACAATATTCTAAAGAGTCTGATTTGGGATACATACAGAGTATACAGATTGGAAGAAAAAATTCTTGCTTGAAAGAGGAATCCAAGCTTTTTTGAAGCTACTGAGGCTACTAAGAGAGAAGATCGTTAATGTGTAGAAGAAACAGAGTGGGTGCCAGTACTGAGGGCACCCCGGCATTAACTGGTAGAAGCTCGAAGAATGACCATCTACAATAACTGATATACGTCGATTAGAAAGGAGACTGGAGAGCCAAGAGCAAAGCTTAGGTGGAAGACCGTAAAAAGGAAGTTTGTTAAGAAGCCCATCATGCCAGACCTAAGCGAAAGCTTTGGATATGTCAAGAGCAACGATCTGGGATTCACCATTATTACATACTACCTAATTTATGTCATTTTTATTTCCCTTCAGTGTCTGCTTCTTTGCTTTTTATCACCCGTGTCAGTGGTTCTTTAGAAAAAAAACATTGATGTTTGCTGACCTTTGCTTTTAAAATGACGTCTAAAAGTATTTGTGTAGTGTGATGTGATTTTAAAAGAACAGATGACATCTTACAATATGTTTTACATTGTTTTGGTTTAATTTCAGTCGACAGTGGTGCCGTTTTACATATCAAAGTAAGTTTAGCTGGAGGCGAGAAGGTAATTGGTAAAAATTTATCAAATATAAAATTAAACTCTCCCCTGCATATGTAAACCGACGTGTTTTTTTATTTTACCACATTAAAAATAAGTAAATTAGTAAAATATATAAAATAACTTTACTAATTCTTTCGGATATTTTTTGCAGTGTCGTTACACAAATTACATAATATTCTAATACTCTGGATTCAAACTAACTTTGAAGGGTTTTCTACATTGTTTCATGCCTTAAAGAAGATCCAGCGATCTGTGTCTATACCCTTTAAGATGTATGATTCATTGATTTGCTTTAGCGATATACTAACTTTTATTGCATCTGAACCGACTGAAAACGATCTGTCATTGTTAATCTGGAGGTCTTAAACGAATAATGATGATCGAATATATTAAAATGGTAAAAAATAATTGTTTTATAGAATTAACGAATAAAATATGCTCTTCCTATTCTATTTTTTTAAATATTGCTTAGGGGTTGGCCCAAAATGGACTTTAATCGTTTTTCTTGCCTACTCTTCATATTAGTTTTGTGAGCAGATGATTTTTGCGCATTCTACCTCCTCTGCTTACCGAAATTTTGTTTTGTGACTGACTGTTTTTAAAATATCTTTTTACTACTATAAAGACAAAAATTCTTTAAATTAAAACCCTTGCCTAAGTGAAAAGCAAACATTTCACTACTGGTTTTATTGGCAAGGTTTTATGATTATTTTGAAAAAAAATACTAATTTTTTCCGTTCATACCCAGTACAATCAGAGCTCCTTATTTGCGCTTTGTTTATTCGCGTTTTTACTATTCGCGGATTAAAAAAATGCGACCCAATTCCTATATTCGCGGCTAAAGATTTTTTTATTCGTGGATCTACACATACACATTAATAAAAAGGATTCCACTATGAAGTTATCCAACCGAATATCCTTTGTAAACGAGTCGTCAAATGGACTAATAGCCGAAATTGCAGACCAGGAATAGGACAGATGGGGTTCGAACTAGGGTTCGATTTCTCGAGCTTATCATTTCTCGGGTCTCGAGAATTCTCGAGGCTAATTTCTCGGGTCTTCTCGGGTTGTCGAAATTTACAAGTGCGGTAATACTACACTTTGTAAACCGTCAGACTCAGCTAAGAGTCGAAACACTACTGAACGTGTGTGTATTACAGTGTTGCCAACCAAGCTCGCTGAAAAATCCTTAAATTTCTAGATCAAAAATTAAATAGAAAAATAATTTACGAAATGACTTTATTGTCAGAAAAGTTCAAAAAATACATAAAAATAAAATCTCATGGTAACAATGGACATAAATAGCAAAATGAATTAACAAAAATAAAAGTTTCTAAACAAAAAAAACAATTCCAAAAATTCTTAAAATCAATCTTTTTTTTATAAAGGTTTTCCTTTTTTATAAGACTTAAATGCTTTTCATTTAATGAATAATTTTGGCAGCAGTTTTCACTAGAAAGACGAATTAAACACACTGCATTTAATGCCTCGCTGGATAATTAATTTCGCTTTTTATTTTTTACGTCGGTAACGACTGAAAATACTCGCTCAGTCTTGGCATTACTGTGGGGCAACAAATACAGGAACTTGACATTTCTTTTTTTCCTTAGTATTTTGTGGGCAACAACCACAAAATACGAAAGGGCAATAACATGCAGAGGGATGCTAAGTAGCAGTTGAGTCTGTAATTCCCCGAAACCCGATACCACGAATTAACCCGTATTAGATTAATCAGCGCAACAAGGCAATTTTGAAAAGATACAATGCTCAAACCATAACCCAGGGTATAAGGATTTAATAGGTACTTGTCATTAGTAGTCCCACTTAATATTAAAATTGATAAATGACTGAAATTCTATAAATTGAACTAAAACAATCAAAGTTGAAAATTCCCTAGATATTAGATAAAATACTCTTTTTCCCTATTGTAGGAAAAAATCCCTAGAACTAGGGAATAATTTTCTAGGTTGGCATTACTGGTGTATATGTATAAAACGACGCCGCCAGATCGCTTGCCGCGCGCGATCGGCGAGATTAAAGGGTACCACGGCGCTTTGGCCCGTGCCGCGCCGCCGCCGCGCGTTTAAAACAAACGGCAAGCGCAAATAGTTTTATTTTATAATTTCATATACTCAAATATGATTTCTCGAGTTCTCAGAGTTTTCTCGAAACTTGATTCCCGGGAACAAAAAGCCCAACGATTTCCAGGAATTCTCGAAACCGGAAATTCAGGAATGGAACCCTAGTTCGAACAGATAGAATCAAGTAACATTTAAAAGTTGCTTGAATCGCAAGATGAATATTTGACTGAAACCGACTTGAAGGCAATGTTAAATTCACAGCCCATTGAAAGATGCTTCAACAAGCACGAGAAACGTGACATTTAATTTGAAAAATCTGAGTAAAGGTTTAAGAATGACACATAAGCTTTGTAATTTCTTTATGAAAATTAATCCGTCTATAGAACGAAGTCTTATTTTTAAGAGGCAAATTTCTAATGCCACTGCTGAATATCAGTCTGAATTGAAGGAGCTTTTAAAAACTGCCAATCAAGAAAAAATAACAATAGTATATTACATACCCAGAGTGGTAAGAAGCCCATTACACACGATTTCGAAAATTACGGTACGAGCGTGAGCGAGTACCGTGAAGTGTGTAATGGAAACTTACCCTCGAGTTGTGTACTATACTTTTTCTACGACTTTATGCTTAGTTTTTATAAATAAAGCACGAAGATTATGTAAACTTTAAGTAACAATACAAATAATAATACAAACATTTGCGTTGTCAAGGCGATGCTATTTGTTTCATAGCCAACTTTTACGTAAAATAAGTTTTTCAAGATTTTGGGGGCTTGCGGCTAATGCGATTGTGGAACTGTTGCATGTATATATTACGTAACTGCCCTTACACACAGTTTGGCTTCTTACAGTATAGTGTTTGCAGTGAAGATTTACTGATAAAGTAGGAGCGGAACAGTAGCGATGAGGTTCTTACTAATATAGGAGTAAAGAAAATAGTATATTACATACCGAGTGGTAAGAAGCCCATTACACACGATTTCGAAAATTACGGTACGAGCGTGAGCGAGTACGTAATTCAAGAGAAGTGTGTAATGAGCCTATCAGTTGTGTACTATACTTTTCTACGACTTTTATGTTTAGTTTTTATAAATAAAAGCAGAAGATTATGTAAACTTTAAGTAACAATACAAATAATACAAACATTTGCGTTGTCAAGGCGTGCTATTTGTTTCATAGCCAGCTTTACGTAAAATCTGTTAAGTTTTAAGATTTTGAGGGCTCTGGCTAATGCGATTGTGGAACTGTTACGTAATATATATATTTACGTAACTGCCCTTTCTGTTGCAGTTGGCTTCTTACAGTATAGTGTTTGCAATTAGAGATTTACTATTAAGTAAGACGGTGTGTAAATAGGTTCTTACTAATATAGGGTAAGAAAATGTGCATATTACGCTTACTAAAGAATTGGTAAGAAGCCATTTCACACGATTTCGAAAATACGGTACGAGCGTGAGCAGTAAGTAATTCAGAGTGTGTATGGGCTACCACTTCGAGTTGTGTCTGCTACTTTTTTCTACGACATGTTTAGTTTTTATAAATAAAAAGCAGAAGATTATGTAAACTTTTAAGTAACAATATAAATAATAATACAAACATTTGCGTTGTCAAAGCGATGATATTTGTTTCATAGCCAGCTTTACGTAAAATCTATTGAAAGTTTTCAAAATTTCCCTTAAACCATTGCCTAAGCCTGAAGATAATAATTAATCAATATGGTCAAAAACCAATTACTCGTAAATTCATTTTTTTATTTACTTGTTTTTTTTTTCCCCGGAACTTATAATCCCTATAATCCCATATAAATTCCCTTCCCTTTAATTTCGCGGCATTTTACGGAACATATACCCCCGAATAAAGAGCTTTACTGTATAGTAGTGTCTCCGGTGAAAAGGTAAAACTTGGTAAAGCGTTTTTAAAAAATTTTCAAGAGAGCAAATAAAAAAAAATGTTGGAGAGGGGCCGCAAGAGTTAAAATATGTTTTTCGATGTATTAGGGGTTTTGTGTACGTTCGGTCTTGCTATTTTTTTAAAGTTAACTATTTATATGCTGCAAAAACATGTCGATTTTCAAGTGGAAAACATAGCAAAATGAATTGCTATGTATTACTGTTGAACATGAATCTTATTTATTATATTTATTTTGTAAATTATTTCTTTGTATTAGTTTTTTTCATTTTAAACCTTTAATAGTTATTATCAAACAGTTAAAAAAAAATTTCTTTTGTGTAACGAGCCCGATTTCTGCCGGTCGAGCTAGCGAGAACCCGCAGAGTAGCGCGAGTTAAAAAAGGGGTTTTAACCTTTCCCAACGTGTTCCAAATAAGATTTTTCTAATTTTGAATAAAACTGTTTTTATTACAAGAAAATGAAACAAATTCGATATAATAGTTTTTAAAACCTAAATTTAGTCCGGTTGCTAAGCGTTGTTTAATAGCGGGGTCTTTAGTGACATAGTGTCAGAAAGTTTTACAAGTGATGTGAGGAAGCTGCTGAAATTGCAATGTCAAGCCTGATCTCTGAAAATCAAATCAAACTACTATTTCGCTTATCAAAAAAATTTAATAATTGGCTTGAAGAAATACATATTTGTTCATTTTTTTTTGGTACAACTGGTGATGGAATGGACTTTTTGCAACTAGTTTTGAAAAGTTTACTTTTTAACACTAGTTTAAAAAAAAAACGATTCCATACGCCGATTTGAAAAAAAGTCACTTTATTCAAAATTAGAAAAATAACTTCTTTGTTTTCCATAGTAATATAACTAAGTATACTTCGTTTTGAATAACCCAAAAAACATGTGCTATTGATAAATAATACAGTTTTTTACCTACTAGGAAATTCAATTCCCTTTTCACGGGAGTGTAGCTGGAGGTAGGAATATATTTTTATTGAAATTTTCTTATTCAATTCTTCACTATTAGATTGAATGCATGTTTTCAGTATTATTTTCCTTAGATTTTTTTTTTAAACAGTGACTGCTTCATGTGGTGGGTCGGTTTAAGCAACTTGTCCGTCCTCTTTGTAATCGGCATACTTGAGGGGGTAGTGCAATTCAATCCCAGTTTTTCAAAGCCATGGCCCTGAAATGACTGGAACAGTCAACGACATGAACCCCATCCCAGATCTTTTGCCATCTCCTAAATAAAAGAATAATGTAATAGTAAATAAATACATTTTATGTTAAACAGGAAATTACACTCATCACATCTCTTTACGCCATTATTTGTAAAACAGAATTTTAATTTTTGACGTCACTTGTTCATAAGCAATAATATTAATAATAAAATTTTAAGTTCTATTTGCATGTCGGTGACGTATCATTACCGTCCCAAATTCGTCTTTTCTAAAGTTTTGATTCCGGTATCGTGAGTCTCAATAGACAGGTCCGTCATTCTCAGTATATAGAGTTTTAAATTATATAAAAAAATAATGAATAGATAATAAATAAATTCAGTGATAACGTGATAACATGAATAAATTCATTATTAAATTTTAAAATCTTTTTAGAAATTGAATTGTTTTTGCCAAGGTTTGCTCCAAAAGGCACGCCTTTGGAACACATATTTCTTATCGTCCCATTGGTTTATGTATTTTCGAATTTTCTCATTTTCTGGTTGTTTTTCTAACTGGGATGCGAGATAAGAGATTTGAGATAAAAGTTGGAAGTATTATGTGAGGTTTTTCGAGGAAAAACAGTATTGCCCCTGCAAATTTTAACAGATTTTTTCACATAATTTATTTTTATTATTTGTATTAACAACGACGAGGAAATAATTTATAAAAATGTTGTAGTTACTTCTTGTGTTGTAATTAATTTGTCAATGAGTTGCTTGGTAAAACCCCAAAAGGGTTTGGAAATTAACAAGGAGTGCTCGATTTTTACTATTTGCCCCAGATATAGGTTATGTTTGGACATCACCCGTTTGCCCTCCCAGAAGGTAGATTTATTTTTTTAAATTTTTTGTTAAATATTCAATTTTTTAAAAAATATTTTGGATATGCACTTACAAATAAATGATATAATATTTTAAAAAATTAAGACTTTATATTACTTGTAAACAAAACAAACAGGCAAACGGATTACGTCACAAATACCGAATTGACATTTAAATTGGTGTATATGGGCTTAAGATCGAGACTTTTGTTAGGTTTATCACCCTTGGGTGAAACCCAGTTTGTTGCTCTTCACACATTCAAGGTTTTTGACCAGGTCTGGCATAATGCACTGCAAACTTTCTTCCTACCCCTATGGCTTTATTATTATGTTTAGATTTGAATGATTTAGAAAACAAGCGTAGGATATCTCTTTCACAGGAACTTAAATTAATATTAGAATGGGCCGCTAAAAATCTTGTCCATTTTAATACCTTAAAAACACAGTTATGTTCGCTATTGCAAAAACTTATAACAAAAAATTATTTAGACTTGTAAGGGTTACTTCCCAGAATAATTGTAATGAGCATAAACACATTATATCTTTTGCGCCAGAAAGTATTTCTCCCCTTCTAATCTGCATAGTCTTTATTCCAAATAAGACCTTTGGAATATTGTTTCAATGCCCATGTTTACTTCTTTTATCCAACGAAAAACTCTGGGAAATGTCGTTCTTTTATAGGTATTTGCACTGCTTCTGCTTTGAGAAATCAGCCAACATAATTTTAACTCTAGAAGCTCTTAATGGATCATCACGTAGTGCCACTTGTATGTATTCCTTTTTAGTACATGTGGAAATGCTTAAACCTTTCCACTCTGTTTGTTCTGGGAATTGCTGTCTGCAGAGGTTTTCTCTTCCCCTCCAAATCTTTAAGTCCCATGTTAACAAACTACCTCTTACTTAACTAAAACCCACGGTCGTTTAGTAGTTAGGTTTTAAACATTCATGGATTTTCCCAAGATAAAAAAAAATAATGCAAACTCATTTTTGAATTTGGAAGGCAATGATTATCGAATTTTAGAACTTCCATTATCTTTACTGTAATTATTTATACAACGTTTCGGACAGTTCTATCTCTGTCCGTCCTCAAGTGTAAATAAGACGTAGAATTGACCAAAACATGGTATAAATTATCGAGGTAAAGATAATGGACCTTCGAAATTCTTCCAGTGTCAATATGGGCAAGGCTTTTTTACGCTGGTACTCAGAGCCGCATCTAGGTATGGCCGCGCCCTTGGCGAGGCTAAACATTGCTCCCTCCCACACACCGGCGAATTGGGGAGTATGGAACACCCCCCAACGAAAACGGGAATTCTGGTGATTATTCCCCAAAAAATTTACAAAATTTAAGTGCAAAGTTGTAGGTTTAAAGTTTTTTGAACCGAGAATTTCGTTTTTTTAAAATACCAGTTTTGTGGTGGAATTTGTCTCAAATTCTATATTTTCATAATATAAAAATATTAGCCTACTATTTGTATCTGACTAAAAGAAGTGGACTGTAAATTAACTATACATCCTTATTTGCGGATAATTAAACTTAGAATACATTTTCTTAGTAATAAAATGCAGTTACAAAAATACTGTGCACAGCAGACCTACTAAAACGTAACATTTATACTTTAATAAATTAAACAATATTCAACAAAAAAAAAAATAACTAGTGCTGCTTCTAATTTATAAAATACCAATTTATCTGCAGCTTTTATATTAAAAAAAAAAAAAAAAGTTACATTCTTGCTGTAGGTATCAGGATAAATTGATATTTTATTTATAATTCATAGATTTTTTTCAGTCTTAATATGTTAAAAATAAATTAGGTATCTAAGTTAAAATGTGGTTATACAATTATTCTGTTGTTATTTATTTATTTGATTAATTTGTCAATAAATAATAATATGACTACGTTTCCTTGAAGGTGTTAGACAATGTAATGGTTTCAATAACACTAGAATCTTGGACTTCCATTGTCTTTTTTTTAATTGTTACACAACGTTTCGGTTAGGATTACTGTTTTCAAGTGATAACAGTTATCACTTGAAAACGGTTAATACAAAATAGCGTTGAACATAAAATAAAGACGATCAAGATTCTAGTGTTATTAATATGACTAGTACTGGACTCCAGGTAGCTGCGCCCTTGGCGGGCGCCCATTCGCTACCGCCTAAAGGCGGCCCTGCTGGTACTATTTAATAATTATGCTGTATCAAACATAATATTTCCAGAAGAATTTATCATTTTTATTTGTCATGTTTGTCTCTTTTATTTTATAAAACTGAATTAAATTTTTCATTAAAGCCTGTTTTAGTCTAAACGTTTTTTTTTAAATATTTTTTTGAAAGTTATAAAAAAAACTTCTTTTGAAACAATAAAGTATAATTTTAAAACACATTTTATAAATTTATAGAATTTGCGATTGTTATATTATTCCTTTCGAACTCAATTTTATAATTGTTTTAATATACTACATATCTTGGTAGTGAGCCAGTATATCTTTGCAAAAAACCACTAAGCTAAATTAGAGAACATTAAGCTAATTTACCTCAGAGACAATATTTTAATTATTTATTTTCCAAGAAGCCATACATCAACCTTAACCTCGGAACAGCGCTTTCTTGTCAAACCCAACTGTTCAGCCAAAGAAACTCTCAACACAAAAGACCTCTCCCTCGGGCGCAAAATAAATGATTTTATTATACGAAAAATGGAATTTTAGTAGTTCAAGGTTAAGGGCTGAGGAAATACGAATCTGTAGGATTTTAATTTTCACGAGTCCACGTGGTTCGCCTCGAAGAAGAAAAAAAAAGTTTTGTTTCATTGAAAATACAATAGCAGTGGTGTAGTGTGAAAATCTAGGGTGATTTGTGGGCAAGTCTACATACGTCTACCGTAGATAAAGCATCTTAAAAACTTAAATTAAACTATTTTCTAAAGGGTAAGTTCCCGGGAAAATACAGGGTGTTGGGCTAAAATTTGTATGGATTTTCCTTACTACTTAACTCAATCATATTAAAGGACCCCGCACAAATCTTATGGAAATTGGGTCCCTGTAAAATTTAAAATGAAAATTAAAGTATAGTATTTCTAAAGGATTCTGAGCAATAATCTTCATGGGCACAAAACCGAAAAATGGATAGTTTTTGGGTTAGCGCGCCTATAATGTGTAAAAATCGTACTAAAAAAATACAATTATTTTTCTTTTATTTTATGTTTACAAGGAGATGCCTAAATTGCCATCGACAAATAATACCGAATATTTTTGAAAACTTTTTTTAAAAATTTCAAAAAAAAAAAAAAGAATGAATATCAGCAGAAGTAATTAAAATAAACATTCAAAAAATTCTTATAATTGCAGCATAAGCTAAGTTACTTATATAGTACAGGAAATGAGGCATTTTGGCTAGGAATTTTTTTGTCCTGCATGGATTTACCTAAAATTTTCACAAAAGGTAGGGAATAGCCCAAGGATCAAAGTTTATATCATGCCGAAGGGGTTTTTTTCCTGGGGGTGCTTGCCACCCATCGGGTGAAATTTTTATTACATTTTAACTTAAAATCGAAAAAGAAAATAATTTTAAATAAAAAATGTTCTATACATTTTTTTTTGTAAAACTAATATTTTTGAGTTTTCGCGATTAAAAAATAAAAAATTTTTTGACGAAAAAATCGACGTTTTTTAAAGGTTTTTCACGAAATAACCAAAAATATGCAATTTAAAAAAAACTGTGAAAAGAAAATTGTAGCTAATAAAAAACTAGTAAAAATGTTATAATTTCTCTACAACTAATACAGACCGAGTTACGGCTTGTTAATGGTTAGCTTTTGTTCGTAAAAAAAAAATTTAAAAAAAATTCAAAGTCAAATAGGGGGGAAAAGTTTGCATTTTTCAAGGAAAATATATAAGGGATTTTTTAAAGTTTATAATAAGACCTTTTTTTTTAAAAAAAAAAAAGAGTTTTAAGCATAAAAATTGAGTAAATTATGATAATAATAATTCCCCTTCCCCTTTTTTTTTCTACGAAAAGATCTTAAAAAAAAACCCCCCCATTTCCCCTCTTTATTAAAATAGATCGCCCTTCTGCGTTTTTTTTATATATGTATTATTAATACATCCTTGAAGTTTAATCAAATTTAAATGCTTCTTTAGAAAAATTGGAGCTTAAAGTGAAAAACGTTTTCCCCCAATTTCGTAAAAATAGCCATTTTCTTCAAAATAACCCCAACAATACTAAAAAAAACGAAAAAAAAGGAAAAAATAATAAAAAGGGTTTTTTGATAACAAAAAATTTTTTATTTTGGGGTTTTTTTATAATAAATATTTGGGCCCGATATGGCCGTTTAAAGCCTCTATTTACGGGGGCACCCCTTATTCAAAAACTTTAAACTCGTTCCATTTTAAAACAAGGAATTAAAAAATTTTTTACATAGCCTTTTACCCCTTAAAAAACCCTACAAAATTATTTTTAAAATTAAAAAAAAAAAATTAAAAAAATAAGGAGCTATTTTTTAAAAAAAATTTTAATTTTTTTGGAAAAAAAATTCGAATAGCCCACTTCGGACCACAATATTCTATAAAACCGGTATACCTACTTTATACTTTTACCGGTATAATTTTTATATTATGTTATTCTACTTTCTTTTCCTATTAATATCTATTATATTGGTTTATAAGAATTGTAATGTTGAAAGGGGGGGGTTTTTAAAAAAGGGAAAAAAAATTTTACAAAACAATGTTTTTGGGGTCATATTTCAGGCAGTAATATTTTTAATTATTAAATCTGTCAAGCTAAAAAAGGTTTTTTTTTTTTAATTAACCTATAATAGGGGTTTTAAATAAAAATTAAAAGGGTTTATTTTTTAAAAACATCATTTTAAAATTAAATCACTATGGTAAATTAATCATTTTTTTGGGTAAATATTTTTTTTTTTTTTTTAAAACTCTAACAAGGGTTGTTTTTTTTTAAAAATGAAATTTTTTTTAAAAATTTTTTCCCAAAAAACCAAAAAAATCATTAATCAATAATCCAAACCAACTTTTTTCCCCTTAAGGTTTAAAATGCGATTCTATAAATTTTGACAATTAGGGTATTTTTTATCCAAAAAAAAAAACAGCGCACATCCCCATAAAACAAATTTGAAGTAGAGGGAAAAAACCCCCCAAATTCAAATTTTTACCCCAAAACAATGGGGGGCAAAAAAATTTCGGGGGTTTTTCCCCTTTTTTTGCTTCATTTCCGGGACTATAATTACGTATCATCAAATCTTTTTAATTTGTAAATTTTTTTTTTTTTTTTTAAATTTTATAGGGGGGGGTTTTTTAAAAAAGGGTTTAAATTATGGTAGTTAAATATTTATTATACCATAATTTGTTGAAAATATTTTTTTCTACAATAAAAGCGTTTTTAAAATTTAAATTTTAAAAAAAAAAAAAAAAACATTTTTTTTTTTTTTTTATTAAGGGTGTTTTTTAAAAAGGGGTTTAAACGTTACAAAATAATGTTAGATATAATTTTTCAACATAAATATTTATTTAAACCCTTTTTTTGCTATGTTTTTTAAATTTAAAAATAAGGGCCCTATATTTCTAGGGTTTTTTTAAAAATTTTTTAAAAATAAATAAAACATCTTGAATTAACTCTAAAAATTTTCCATTTTTTCCTGTTATTTAGCTTTAAATGATGTGACTTTTGTTTTTTGCAAACAAAAATTCACTTTTAAAAAACAAAAAAAAATATTCTCTTTATTTTTTAAAATACTTTTTTTTTTTTTAAAAAAGAAAACCTTTTTTACGACAATCCCCCTTTAGTTATTCATAAATTTATCGTTAAAAAACATGCTTTTTTTTATGAAAATTCGGCTTTTTTAATTGCAAATAACTCAAAAAAAATTTACCCCAAAGGAAAAATTTTTTAGAACATTTTAGGTTTAGTTGTTTTTTTTAGTTTTTTTTTTTAAACCCCAATTTTAAAAAAAATTTTTTTTATTTGGGGAAAGAAAATTAAACTAAAAATACCTTTTTAATTTAAAATTTTTTAAAAGGGGGTTAAAAAATTTTTTATTTTTTGGGGGGTTTTTAAAAAATGGCCCCAAACCCCTTTTTTCGGAATTTGTTTAATTTGGGGAAAATTTTGAGAAAAGCCGGAAAAAATTTTTGAGGTAACTCAAAGAAAAAATTTTTGCCTCCCATTTGGGGAAAAAAAAATAAAAAAGGGGTTTGGGGTTTCAGTTTAAAAAATTTTATATACGGTGAAAAATTTAACCACCCAAAAAGAGTTTTTTTGGCCTTTTTTAAAAATTGGGGGGAAGTTGAAAAAATTTTGAAATTTTTTGGGGAACCCCGGGGAAAAAAACTTTTAAAGTTTAAAAAATTTCTTGCTTTAAAATTTTTAGCACTCACGGGACTTTTGGATTTTTAAAAATTGTTTCAATTTTTCTTTGCAGGGGCTATTTTTTTTTGTAGCGCCCGGCTAAAAATTTTCCCAAATATTTTTTGGAAAAATTTTTGGAAATTTCCCAAAAAAAGGGGTTTTTTAAAAGTTTTACAAATTTTTTGTTTTTAAAAAAAATGAAAAAATTTTTTTTGCATTCAAAATTTTTGTTTTTCTTTAAAATTTTTAAAGAAATCAAATTTTTAAAAACAAATTGCACCAATACATTTTAAACTGTAAAGGAATGCATGGGAGGAACACTCCATGTTGTTCTGTTGGAAGCTGCTAGAAAAGAAATTATGCTGTCTAATTCTTCAGAACAGAAGCCGTAAAAATATCTACAGCTTGTAAGTAAAAGAAAAGGAAGTTTGTTTGGAAAAGCAAGGTTATTAATACGGCGAATGGCTTTTCTTTGTATGGAATGAAGAATTTTAAGTTCTGTGGTAAACGCCTTTTTATATATGGTAACAGTATTCTAAAAACGGGCTAATAAACAAGATATTCAGATTGAAAAGAAAGAAATATGTCTTTATACAAGGCTAGTGACCTCATCGTCATAAGTCATGACAAATCCTATAAATTTCAAAGCATCATCTTATAATTTTCATCACGAAGCATTTAAAATTGCCTGTATTTCTTGTTTATTGTCCCCATTTCCCTTTTCCGCTCTAGATATTCCAAAACAACCCCTTTTGTCCTTGATCTACTGGTCTAAAATTCAAATTTAAATTAATAAATTCGCTTGTAACTTAGATTTCTGACTTTATATCATCATTTTATCATGGCCAAGGAATGTTTTTATAGTCTCTTATCAAATAAAGAAAAATAAGCTCCAATTAATTAAAAATTAATCTATATAGGCTCCGAGACTTCTGAACGATTTAAAAAAAAATCTTTTTTATTTTTATTCTATTTAAAGTAACACAACTCCAAAAATGTTTAATGATATTTCTTAGTAGAGTTGGATCTTCAAAAAGCCATACTAACCACATTTAAGTTACTTTAATAATTTACCTAAAAACTAGAAATAAATCTAAAATTTAGTTAGTAAAGCAATTAAAGTACAAGCAGAGATTTATGTACATCTAGATATCTCACGAGCCAAATTCGTGTGACTTCCTTGGTATTATGGGGTAGACGCCTTGATGCCATATTTCAAAGTTTGTAAGTTTTTAACTGCTATATTTTATTTTAAACTTTTTGCAGATGCACATTTAAAATTATTTTTAAATGTATATCCAGAACTAACCACAGCATCTTGCACAATGTAGTTATTTTGTAAAATCTCTTAACCGTTGAAAAACCGATTGTTTTGGCAAAACAGCCTCGTCAAGGGGGTGATGCCCCTATAAAATAAGAAAGTATTTTCCAAGTTAAAACGCTCTATAAAGCGACATAAATAAAGTTATAGAACCCTATTGGGCCACGGTTTTATAAAATATATACTAAACAGTGGCGACGGTAAAACGAATTGTTTAATAATTTAAAATAAACAACTCTCTTACATACAATTAATTTAGTAAATTAGTCGTCAAAAATGGCACCTGTTAATT